>WUAW01006621.1:11250-22688 GCA_017165845.1 Thaumetopoea pityocampa | reverse complement strand
ATGACATATCATATATCATGTAATGACATATCGCAAATATTGATAATACTAATAATAAAATTAATATGTTTTATTAATAATAAAACATTTATTTGGAATTACACCTATAAAGACTGCTTTAATCGCGCCATGCTCGTTAACCCGTTAAATCTGACAGTCGTATTATTTCAAGTAACCTTTTCCCAAGGATTTAAAGATCTTAATTATAAGAACTGAATCTACATATGCTGCCCGGTAAGTGATAAAATACTCCGAATAATTTCGTAGTATTTTATTACTTACTGGGACTATTCATTTAATAATGAATAGTCATTTAGTGGTAGTGGTGAAGATAGCTGGGTCTCGTTGGATGCAGGTGGCTACGGACCGGTCGCGCTGGAATTCGATTGGAGAGGCCTATGTTCAGCAGTGGACAGCGACGGGCTGAAATGATGATGATGATGATGAGTCATTTAGTTGAAATCCATTTTTTAAATGAGAAATGCTGTTGGCCCCAGAAGGCCTTTATAGTGCAGAGTGCACTCCAGCCTTACCTTAATGACATCTTGAGAGAGGCTCGAGCCTCGGCATGGGCAGTCATGGAAAGGGTGTTTGTCGGAGTCCTAGGTCTCAGGTACAGTAAGTACTACACCTAATAGCGGCCTTAATTCGTTATATTAATTTAGTTGCCACGGTTATACAATAAAAATCGTAAAACCATTATCGTGATTATAAAATGGATTTCATATTATTATGTCTGTTATACTTCTGAAAGTAATGCTGCCTTTTAAAATGCGCACAGCACGCAGAAAATCCTTCTCCGAGTTCTAGTGCGCTTCAAATAAATTACATTAGCATGTGACCTAGTCTGCATGCAAAGAGCATGTATTTATTATGACAAAACCGTACAGCACGAGAACTGACACTACAATCATTTGAATAATGGAAATGAAGTTTTGAATAGAAACTGAATAGATATATAAACATGAACATATTTCTAACCTAGGAACGTTTTTCTTTTGTGTATTTGAACAGTCATTACAAAGGATTTAACTTTAAAGAGGGTAGGTATAATTTTGTTTACATGTATAACAATAGGGCTCGTAGGTTATAAAATTAAAAAAAACTTGGTAACTTCGCCAACAGATCATCATCATCCCCAGTCCATATTCGTCTCCACTACAGGGGCACGGACTACCCTCATCAGGAGGAATAGGCCGTAGTCAACCACGCTGGCCTAGTGCATGTTGTCTCTCCCTATCTTTTTCCAATGTCAAACCCCAAAACGAGATAGTTTCAATTTTAGTGCTGTCAGTTTCGTTTAAACACGTCAAAATTAAAAGATTTAGACGCGATCTCGGAACATACGGACTAAAGATACGCAAAAACGCTATATACGTTTAACAGAAATGTATGTTGGTACTCGCTATAAATGTTTGCTATCTCGTTTTTGCGTTTGACATTAGAAGAAGATAGGGAGAGTCTAAATTTAGTTAAGTTCTGTTATAGTAGAATTAGCACTAATGTCTGGTTTTAGTATGTGATTTAATTATTTAGAAAAATGTCATACTTGTTAAATATTTCACTAGTGTTACTTAATTAATGCGGCATGTTTCATCAAAATCGGTCCAGTAGAATTGAAGATACACCTTGATCCTTGTTTTAATAGTCGCCGCTTAGGTACGAGAGGTCAAGTAAAACTGGTGCATGGGCTTTTTATATAAATGTATGATTGTGTCGGGATTTCCCATGTAGCGGAAAACCGACATTCACGCGGGCGGAGCCGCGAGCAAAAGCTACTTATTAAGCCCACTAGCAGACAAATAGTATTTATAAAATAGATAGAACATACAAAATACAAATATATACCAATACTAGCTTTTGACCGCAGCTCAGCATTAAGTACATTAGTGTCTACAATGTAAATCTTACATAAATCTGAGATAACCCAGTGGTACGGGATTGGAATCGAACCCGCGACCTTTTCGATCGCAGATTGTGCTTACTACCACTTAACCACCAATGTAATGAGCCACTACAAAATATAATTATATTACATTTGAATCTACATCACGTATCTTCCAGAAAGTGTTGTTTTTTTTAAAGCTGTTACGCGTTATCGCGATAAATTCACGCTTTTTAGATCTTGCCTATAATGTTATCAGATCAAATGTATTTTCTTTTTGTTGCCCGTTCTAATAAAGAATATTTTTCCGTTCATCTTTTTACACTAGACAAATAATTTATCAATCATACCTTAGAGTTGAGCATGATCTCTGGTGCTCGATACCAGCGCGTGGCGACGTACTCCGTAAGGAAGCCCGTGTGGTCATGGTCGGGATCTGCCACTCGTGCCAAACCGAAATCACATATCTAGGAACAAACAATTTTTTTTTATAAAAGTCGGTCACGGTTTACGGTCTTAGACCTAGGTGAGTGTTAGCGGCATATTGATTGAACATCTAAGTGCTTAGAAGGAAATGTCAAGCCGACGGACTCGGCTGATGGCAGAAACCAATAAAAAAATATATACTAGAAAATCATTTTATTTATGAGGGTCTTGATAAAAGTAATTAGATACTCTACTCAGTTATTTGATATTGGCATGAATCGGATTTCTTTTTTCTTCGATTTTTATTTTTCGGAGATAATCTGGCGAGAATTTGTTCGCAACAATGAAGCTTATGCAATGTGATATTTGTGATTTATTATAACTTCAAAAAAGGTTTAAAGCCGGAAGAATCTTTTAACTTTAGGTGATTCTGCTTATTCACGAGCTACAGTTTTCAACTGGTCTGTTAAGTAATTTTAAAAGAGGAAAGGGGAAGCTTTGAAGTTGAGACGAAGTCAGATCGGCCGCCAACCGCGGTTACTCAAGAAAACGTTCAAGCTGTCGAAAAAAATATTTCTAAAAACCGACGAATTACGGATGCAGAGCTTGAGGGAAAATTGGGCATTAGATCAGCAGCATATCTCTCCATAAGCGTTGTTCGAGATGGCATCCGCACAAACCTGAAATTGAGCAGAAAAAACGTCGCGTGTATATGTGCAAATGTCTAATAGATAAATTCGACGTTGGCGAGAAACGTTTATAATAGGTGACGAACGAAACATGGTTATATAACTATTATCCTGAAATAAAGTGACAGTCTACGGTATGATGCTTTAAAGATGAGTCGACTTCAAGGAAATGTCTTCGTACACGAACCACACAGAAACACATGGTCGCATCATTTTCTGCAAGAAGAATGCTACTGTAGTGTTAAAGGAATAAAAGACAGTTAACTCCGAATGGTATGTAGTCTGTACCCTAAAAGTGTTATCAGCTCGATGTGACAAGCGGCAGAGGTCAGGAATCCAGTATCCCTTCCAGCATCACGGCAACTACGCTCCGCACACTTCTGCCAGTACACTTGAATATCTTCGTTCAAAAAAAACGTGTTTATCCTGCCTCACCTGCCATAATCCCCTGACCTTGTCATTTTTTTACTGCTTTCCAAAAAAAACTAAAGAAAACTTAAAGAGAAAGCGGTTTGAATGCAAAGATACATAACATATACCTATTACTAAGCGACCCCGGCCCTCCGAGCTACTACTGTCTCTTCCTACTCCTTCCGAAATAGTAGTATCCTATGTCCTATAGTCCTTTTCCTGAATTCCATATTCCTTGCTCAATACACCTTTCCTACTTCATCCTTTTTCCTTTCCTCTCCACTAAGCCGTAAGAACGCAATGAGGAACTTTAACACTATTAAACCTTATAATCTGGCGACGTCGTGATTCGCCACCCGACACGTCTCGTTGCTCACGGGGGCGAAATGTGGGCTGCGGATAGCCACTTTGCTAGATTAAGCGATTGTAGCAGGTGGAAAGAAGTAGTCTCTGCCCACCCCAATGAGAAAGAGGCGTGACTGTATGTATGTATGTAGTATATACTATGGTCTCTGCAATATGGTCTAGTATGTATTATAGTCTCTGTCTACACTTATGGGATATCGGTATGAGCGTATGTATGTGTGTACCTACTTCTACCTGTATGTGTGTATCTACTTATAGCTTCGAGATTCTAAAGTATGATCATCGGTATTTTCCAAGTGGATTAGATGAATGGAAAAGTTATACACTTTTTTATACAAAGTTATTCACCATGGTGAAGGCTTTGAAAAAATCGATACTCTTAATAAATAAATATGTTTTATAATTTTTGTGAATCTAATTTCTTTTAGCATGACCTTCGGTTTCAATCAGTCACTACCATCCATCCATCTATTAGGGACATCATAATGTCTTTACGAAATTCCGAGAACACGGATTTAAAAATCGAATAACAGCTTTTCTAGGAATAATTTCACTGAGACTAACTACGCAGTAGAAGAGTGTGTTTCTGCCGTGTTCTAAGTTCATAATTCATCTAAAAAGTGTATTTTCATCTGGATTTTTTCCAAACTCGCTTATTCGGACCGAGGGTCTGCTCTTATTTATGGCTGAGACGTCTCGGCCGTAAAATTTCACAATTCTTGCCACGATTAATGTCATTATGAGACTAACCGGCACCTCCGGTTTTATGTACCTTTCGAAATACGAACAACGAGAACCATGGAAACGTTAGCGTGCACAGGTACGGATCAAATTTCAGACATTATGATCTGAAGTCCAAATACACTACTACACTACACTATATATTTTGACTTGATATACTTGTACAAATTTTATCTCTTGAAACAAACTGACCCCACAAAAGCCATGTTAAAATATTCCTATAACAACGTTAATAAACCCTTTTGAATAAAAACGGACACTTTTTATTTTATCTTAAAAGAATATTACAGGAAAGAGGTTTTATTAATTTGAAGATGTAATTTAGCATGTTATTTGAAGTATGCTGGCATGAAAACTTATGTTCCATATTTAAATTAATAAAAGAAAAGTAACGATTATGGTAGAATTGCTTAATTAATGGCGTGAATAGTTGGAACAGTTAAACTTGCTTATTACTAAATTTTTTAATTTTTTTGTATAATTTATGCAAATTAAAAGATTTGATTTTTATTTTTACATTCAATATCACATTCTGATATGGTCGATAAAGCGATAAGGGTCGGTAAAATTATAGCGCTACTTGAAGAAGTTTATTCGCAAACTTACGTGTCTCAGTGGCTAAATTTGAGTCGTTCAATCATTCAGAGGACTTGGCAACAGTATGAAGATACCGTTTCGGTTAAAAAAAGACCAGGTTCTGGAAGAAAGCGATGCACAGAGCCGCAAGATGACAGTTTTTTGGTGGGTCAGGCGTAGCAGAATCGTAACTCGTCAAGTGTAAAGAAGAACCTTGAAGAAATAAGAGAAGCAGAAGTTAGCTTATGGAGGGTTAGGAGGCTTTTAGCTGCCGATATCAGTAGTTACCGCCGGCCCGGGGCCCTAAATTACTTCGTGAGTACCGAGTTGCCCGACTCTAGTTTGCTCGAAATTGTTCATCATGGATTCTGGAGGATTGGAACAAAGTATTGTTTTCTGATGAAGCTGAAATCTCTTTTTATGGAGAGAATAGACTCCGGCGAGTGCTGCTAAGACCAAGGAAACACTATGCGGACGTGTGTTTCGAAGAAATCACTCCTTATGTCGGAGGCTCCGTTACGTTTTAGGCAGCAATTAATTCGACTAAGCGTACAGAGTTAGTTTTCACAGAAAATGGAACATTAAATGCACACCGATATATAACAGAGGTCCTAATTTCACATGCACAACCCGCATTAACTGCTCTTGGAGAAAATTCAATTTTTATGGACGTATATGAAAGAATTTGGGATCCGTCGTTTGATTGGCCAGCTCGAACTCCCGATCTCAATCCAATTGAGCATGCCCTAAAGGGACGGGTAAGATCAGTACAACGTGCTCCACAAAACATCAGGGAGGTAAAAGAGTCATTGCAGAAGAGCGGGAACGTATTTCACAAGACACTATTAAAAATATCGTGGAAGGCATGCCCACACTCGTTATTAGGATTTACAGTTTTAACTTTTTTTATTAGAAAGCTAAAAAATAACCTTTATTAAAAATAAAAATAAAAAATAAACCTTGTAATCATTGTTGACCACTTCTTATTGTTTGACCGTGCACATCGATTTTATTGAATTAATCGAAAATTTATGAAAAAAAAATGCTAGAATTCATTTCACACATAAATTTACAAGCTTAAGAGTATAATATAGGCTACATCAAACAATTCAATTGAATTAACTGAAATCGCACTTGGAACGTAAGTTTCCTTAGATTCCCGGTTTTTTTTTGCAAAGCAGTGTATTGGACACATTTTTTTTCATACACATTGATCTAGCCCCAAATTACGATTCCATGTGTCTTGGGAACTGGACAACAATGTACTTATATAGATAAATGCTAATACATATATGGATCCATAACTCGGATACAGACATTCATGCTCATCACACCTATAAGGATTCAAACCCGGGACCAATTGGCACAGAAAGCACCCTGCTTTCTGTGCCAATTGCCACTGTCGCTGAACCAATCATTCGTCAATGTTATTAAATTATTGACGATCTCCAGATAATAATAAGTACTTATACGCAAAAGTGCATTAAATTCAAATTATTCTTCCGGTTTCATAGACAAAGTTTAGTCTCAATACAAGTACGTTGCGTAAGTCATCTGACGAAAGTTATTAAGTCGCCTTATTGTGTTTGCATGTTTATTTATGTGTCTACATGCAAAGCGACCACTATATTGCGGCCGTGATGTGACTTTGCAATATCTCGCCGTCAGTACTATCTATTTATGAGATGTCAGTTTATTAATACAAGAATAAATGGATAGCTAATGATTTGAAAATTCTTCATATGAGAGTTTTCAATTATGTATTATCACAAAGTCATAAGATTCATTTGGATAAAATAAATTTAATGATTTAATGAGCAAATTTCCTCATCAATAATTTATTAACAAAGCATGGACTATCAATACGAGTACGTGGTTTTGCAATATCTCGCCGACATCGACAGCATCATATATGAGATAAGTGTTTAAAAAGAGTTAATTCATAGTTAATATGAAAAATAATATTAAAACGTTTCATACGAGGGATTTCAATTTTCCATTATCACACAGTCATGCGATTCATTTGTACAAAATACATTTTATGGTTTAATCAACAAATTCCCTCATCGATAATTTATTAAACAGCTACGGAATAAACAACTTTCTAAAAGCGACAGTTGCTGTTCGAGTATCGTTAAATAAATATTTGAAAAGACTGTCGTTATACTTGTAAATATTATTTACCCTTATCAAATGTACGCCGACGCTAATGTTCAAAATATCTTTTGACATAAATCTTAGGTAAGATTGTAATGAACGATTAAATGTTTGCAGGAAACGATTAATTTTACTAACCTTCAAATCGCAGGTGGTATTGAGTAGTAAGTTTGAGGGCTTTAAATCCCTGTGAAGGACATTCGCCGAGTGAATGTACTTCAACCCTCGCAGAATTTGGTACAGGAAGTAACAAATGTGATCATTGCTTAATTTCTGAAACAAATTTTAACTTTAAAATTATACGAAAGTTTAAGTATTAAATTACAAAGCATTATGCTTAATTAATTAATAAATATAAAATAACGTGAGATTTGACGATCATATAATGTACTTATTCTGAATAATGTAATAACAAAACTTTGGCAATACAATAAATTTGAAAATGTTTGAAATTTTTTGTCCATCAGTTTTATAAGTATTCATGACTGTAGCCATTGCTATGAATCGTATTTTATTAACATTTTCCTATTGCAGGTTAAGTTTCTACTACTAAAAAATATTAAGAATTAATAACTTCTTACGTTCAGCTATAAATGATTTTGTATTTGTCTATAAAGTTTTCTGAAATATATTTACCTGCGTTTTTAACAATTTGTACAGGTCCGTTTCCATTAGACATTGCACGATGTAAACATCCTTCATTTGATCGATAGTGTCAGCCCTTAAAATATCTCGAATATCTATTATCTGCAAACAAAAACAGCGTAGTAACCAAATATTCATTTTCTCACCAAATAAGTCTAGTTAGATATACATACTCAAATAATAGAAGTTAAAAATAAATACTGACAGCCTCTAAACTTTTAAATTTAATCGTTAACTTTTAGTCTATAACTATATTAAAATTACAAAATTTCTTCATCATTGTATAAAGAATTTTGACACAAAGTTGACAAATCCTCTAGAGCAAAGGTCCTCAAACTTTTGTGTCGTAGACCACTAATCATATTTTTCGGTTTGATTTTTTGTTCAAGATTCTCTGCTCAGCCAATATTGATTTTTGATAATTTATCAACTTCAAATGTGTCACTGATAGCTAGCGTTGACCCCATGCAGGTCATCGTCAACCCCTGGGGTCCAGTATAGATCACTTTGGGTATCACAGCTCTAGAGTATATACTCGCTTCGCCAAGATGACTTAAGTTTTGTTTTAATTTCTAACTATACACTCAACACTTGATTTACACGGTAGATACGTTCTTGGAAAAGCGGTGCAAAACGAAACCGTGTAAAACGAGACACAGAGTCCATACAAAGTAGACGGATATGTTCAATTAACCCGAAAACCATGTAAGAAGACAAAGAAAAGTCGAAAATATGATCATTATAATCGTGTAAAATGAGATAAGGATTGAAGAATAAAGGGGGATTGGTTCATTCAATTACAATTCAATTTATTTTTGAAAATTAAAAACGTAAACATCCATTAATAATATTCCTTTCAAATAAAAACAAAAAACGTAAAAAAAAAATACAAACAAAAACAATAAAAGAATTTAAACATAAATAACCTTCATAACAACTACTGAAGCACTATTACGAAATATTTTTTTAAAATTAACAAAAAGCCTTTTTTCATCTGATATCAGAATTCAATCAGAACAAATGACTTTGAAGTTTCTTCTTCTTCACGCACAATGCCACCACCTTAATATTTGCGATTGAAGTTTTGGAAAAGAGTGCGTTTGGGTTACCAAACGTAACGTTTGGGTTCAAAGTTATTTGAACGAGCATTTAAAAACAGCACAACAACATTTACGTTCATCAATATGATTATGATTATATTCATCAAAACTATCAGAATAAGACAAAAAAAAAATTTTTGAGATTTAAAAACCGTGTAAAAGCGAAATCGTGTAATTCGAGTACCGTGCAAATCGAGGGACTGGGGTACGTGTTTTCTTCACAAACAAGGGGCTGCTTATTTTAAACGTTAAATGAAAATATCTTACGTTTTCATGCTTAAACCGAGTTAGAATTTTGATTTCCCGTAGAGTCCTTTGACAGTAGGTCTGGTGTTCGAAGGGCGATATTTTCTTGATAGCGACTTTACTCTTCTTCACATTATCGATGGCAGACCTGTAGAAAAAAAAGGAAAATGATAAATTGTAAAATACCAATGACTTTCAACCAAAACAATAATAAGACAGACTTTCCGATAAGTAATAATAAAATAACTCACATACACCGTACGGATACGCGTAAAAAATGTTTATAGCCTCAGTGGGTAAACTTGACACCAGTTTGCGAATATATGAAAGTACTCTCCTATATGTAATGTGATGGTATCATGATAGTTTTTTATATAGTAAAAACGGCGAATGACTGAGTAAACAGAATGAATTATATAATTATAGTACGACTTTTTAACCTTTTTGAGTTGTTTTAAAAGTCTACAAAACAAAATTCACTACCAATAATATTATAATATCACAATACAACTACTGACAAAAATAGTTTATTCCACAATGACTTTTCTCTTCCGAGTATTAGAATATAATTGTAGGTAGAAACAGAATTCAACTATGCACTTATTAAATGTTCTACAGAAATTCTGTTTGGTCATTTCTAATTTTCATCCGACGAATTTCAAGAAATTGAGTTACTTAACAAGTGATTTTGATTAAACTTATAATTACGTCTGTCTTTGAAGCCCGATTAATTTTTCGGGAGGTTTAATTTTGCGAACCGCTAACTTGCTACGTCGTTTATTAATTACTAAACGATAAATAGAAAACAAGTACTATACCTGTTCATATTTATCACCTGTATATTAATACTAATACTACAGTATAGTTAAATATAAGATCAAAACAGAAAGACATATAATTTTGCTCAATTCAATACTTTTCCAATACACATAATCAAATAATACCTGAACGATCACTCCCCGAGGGTAACGTAAATCGAATAAACAGTCTCGTAAAAAGGGGCAATAACTCTATTAGGGGGAGAGTTAAAAAAGTGACTTAGAAGAAACTGTTGTACCAAAACTGCTTAAAAGCATTTATGATCAGCTAAAGCTGACATTGAAATAAAGAAACGAAAATAAATTAGAATACATAATACAAAAAAATAAACATAAGAATTTAAAAAGCGAACAAGGTTTCTACAATGAAACTCCATTTCGGATTTTCAGTTTCGCGTGAAACAAAGAAAATCGATAATATGCAATACGAAATAGCAGTAGTAGTAGAGGAAACACAAGGGGGCATATAAATGTTTAAAAGTTCAATAATACATTGATAGTCTATATTATCCAGTCCAATATCGCCGTGCGTTTAGCCAGATATAAAACATACAAATAGCTCTCGTTGCGTACATGAGCACTATCTTTATATTGTAAAGCAACATAGAGAGCAAATGATCATAATGCTGTCGATGTTGAAAACAGGAGCGTAAAGTCAAAGTGCAAAAGTAAAAGGTAACATGAGGATGATTGATTGATTCTGGCAACAAAAACCGTCATTAATAGCGACAGGCAGAAGAACACTGTAGAAAACAATTTGCAAATTGAAGTTGAACATACTATAATACCGATCAATAATGACTAGTCGATTATATCAATGAAGATGGAAGTAAAAAAGTTCATGTTTTTCCTCAGCTCTAATAGATATCTTCTAAGGTGGGGTGGATACACTCGAAATATTGGGATAGCCTCGATCCTAAATAAACGTTTCTATTACTATTTGTTGCTTAATTTATGTTGGTTCAAGCAAGATAATTAGACCCGTATCGCTGTCACTATAGGCGCCATATTGACAAACTTAGTCAAGCCCTCGCACGAATACAGAGCACAATAAACGAAGCATCTAATATTCAGTTTGCGATTCGCAAACTTGCATCATATATTCTGAATGAAGTGAGATCCAACTAAAACTACACTGTTCATCATTCAGATTTTACTACTAATTGATACCGCTACTTGCTTAAATGATATTATAAATAATTCATGAAATCTAATTATGTTACATCTTTTAAAGTAAAGTTCATACAACTATTGTTGATGATGATATGTATCATGGTATATCATCGTATAAAAATTATATTTTTAAATAGCTATTATAATAGTAATTATTAGATAGACAGCATTCAAAAAGGTCAAGTTCGTTGCACTCTTAATCGAC
>WUAW01006616.1:58001-72211 GCA_017165845.1 Thaumetopoea pityocampa | reverse complement strand
GTGTCCAGAATATTATTATTTGATATGGGTACTAATGAAAATGGGAAAGGTTCAAAAATTTTATTAAAATCTGTCAACCCATCGCACACCGTTTCAACCTATTCGATCCATCAACCCTATTCGTGAGAAAGTGACTCTGATAATAAGGAAACACTAATTGGTATTCGCATATTAAGTAGTCTTACCGATTCCTGTTATAATTATTACCATATGCAGATCGATCGTAATATTCGGTATAAATCATAGAACAATCGGTATGGGACATTCGATCCAATAGAACCGGTTATTTCTCTTTTTTAATTTATTGACCTATATGCACCAGGTTAAGGGTTGAACGACAGTTAGGTTAATTATTTGCATATTAAAGTAACCCCCGAATGTCTTGAACTGGTTATGTGCTGTGAGAATCGTCTCGCGCCTCGGGTTCGATGCTTGATTTATTATTTTTACGGATGATTGAATTACTATTAATGTATTTTTTAATTTGTAATTTGAATATATGTTGAGATTTTTTAAGGTGCGACGTTTGAAATAGGTTTTATTTTAAAGATTTTTTTTTTAATCTTTTCGTTTCGCTAAAACCGGTTACGTAAAATATTATAGACCAAAAATTGATGTTTTACGAAAAAAAATAAAAATATTATATTTTATTTTAAAATTTCTATTCCTTTGGTGTCCTGGTCACAGTTTTATTTTATTTATTTATTTATTTCTTCAAGGTATGGTACTAAACATTACAATGTTTGGAGTTTCTATTTAAGCGATTTTGGTTAACTCTTTTCTTGTAGAATCTATATTCCTCTGGAATGATCTCTCCACTGAAGTCAGATTGTCAACTACCCGCAACTGTTCAAAGTTAAGGCATGTGAATTGCTTTTACGTGAATTATCATAATCATCATAATAATTTATAATATTGTTTATATCTATTAATATATATTAGTATATTTTTAAGTATTTTATATATTTATTTTTAATATATTTTCATTTATTCCAGATTTCATTTACTGTTGCATCCACTTCATTGTCTCTGCACTCCCCAAAGTTTGACTGGTCGAGAATGCCCTTGGCATTAAGTCCACCTTTAAATATATACCTAAGTATAATGTATGAACTGTAAATAAATAAATATATTAAATTTAACGGATCCCTGAATCTAAAGAGTCTGCAAGTAATTTCGTTCATATTTAAAAGCTTCTAACACACTTATATTTATTATACTAGCTTTTGCCCGCGGCTCCGGCCGCGTGAATGTCAGTTTCCCGCTAGATGGGAAATCCTGACACAGTCATATTTTTATATATAAGCCTATAACCACTTTTACTTGACCTCTCTTACTTAAGCGGCGACTACTAAAACAGAGATCAAGTTGTATCTTCAATTCAACTCAACCGATTTTGATGAAACATGCCGCATTAATTCAGTTGGAATGGTACCTTTAAGAGTGTAATAGTTTGACCAAAATCTACCTGTTGGTTTTTGCGTAAATTTTTACGGATGATTGAATTACTCTTAATGTATTTTTTAATTTGTAATTTGAATATATGTTGAGATTTTTTAAGGTGCGACGTTTGAAATAGGTTTTATTTTAAAGATTTTTTTTAATCTTTTTGGTTTCGCTAAAACCGGTTACGTAAAATATTATAGACCAAAATAAAGTAAAGCCCGAACAAACAAACAAACATCGATGGATTCGGTTTCAGAAGCCCTTTTTAGTCGATCTGAGTAGTTTGTTTTTAATTATCTTTGAGTTTTGAAAATTTGACATTTAATAATTTTATAATAGTATAGATAGATTTACAAAGGGAACGTATGGACCAAAGGAAATGGCCATTTAGCGAGTTCCGTCGCGAGAACAGTAAAATTAAAAACATATTAACCGATGATTCAACCGTTTAATTGTAATATCTTTTGACACGTCGCGATGGAGGACATACCAATTTACGTCGTGTTGTTCTAGTCATTACGAGCTCTTATTGGAATATGAAAATATTTCAGCGTGGATCACCGACGAGATGGGTGTCAGTTGTAGAGTCATAACTTTCATCTAAAAGTCGACTCGTAGAAAATGCCTGAGGTATTAAGTCTATTTATATTATTACATTAGTGTATAAAATGTAAATAAATGAATAAAATTTATTGCAAAAAGAAATATTAATTATTTTATAATAAAAATAATTAATATTTCTTTTTGTTTTCCCTTGCCCTGTCTCGGTATTCGGGGTCAACTTTCACAACAAAAAAAATGGTAGGTAATTATTACAAATTATAAATAAGCTATCTAGTCGTATTCATAAAGTTATAAATAGTTTGGTTATAGAAGTTAATCAAGAGTGAAAATAATTTTCATAACCAAATTTGAAATAGAATAATATATTTAAAAATATTTATTTGCATAATACTTAAGAGTACAGTAATGGTACAAATAAAAAGAACTAAGTCAATGCTCGCCGATAAAACGAAAATTAAAAAGTATTTCGGGTAACGGTTCCAAATAATAATAATGAAAAAGTAACAATAGTCGTTAAACTGACGCGATCTCACGATGGGTGCACGATTCGTTGACTCCGAAAGAATTTGGAAATGTTTTAGTGGATATATAATTTTTTTTAATTAATTATCACTATTAAAAACCGCGGAGCTCGCAACGGAATATCGTACCTACCGCCATACGAATAAGGTTCACGTAATTGGATAGTACGTGCTACTTTGTATGAGAAAATATTATTGTTTTGTCCGATGAATGAACGCGCCCGTAGATTAGTGCAATTTGAATTTGGTAATTGTTAGCCGTAAACAATAATTCATATTAATTCGTTCGAATCATTATTTTGGGCACCGCAATTGACCTCTTTGTTCGTTTCTCACTTAGATAGTAGTGGGTAGATTAGAGATTGTTTAATAACGAACGAAGCGACTATATAGATTATTAGATAAAACAAGTTTGAAACACATAGCTCGAATGGTTTACCCACCATTCGATGTTTTACTTACAAATATATCTATCTGTCTATACTGTTATAAAATTGTTAAATGTCAAAGATATTTTAAAACAAACTAGTCAGATCGACTAATTAAGGGCGTCTGAAACCAAATTCGTCGATGTTTGTTAGTTTTGGCTTCACGCAAAAACAAGTGAGTAGATTTTGGTCAAACTATTACAGTCTTAAAGATACTATTCTGACTTAAATTCTGTAACACGCTTCATCAAAATAGGTCCAGTGGAATTGAAGATACAGCTTGATCTCTGTTTTAGTAGTCGCCGCTTAAGTAAGAGAGCTCAAGTACAAGTGGTTTTTAGGCTTTTTATATAAATCTAGAATTGTTTCGAGATTTCCCATGTAGCGAAAAACCGTCATTCACGCGCGCGGAGCCGCGGACAAAAGCTAGTGTATGTATATAATCACCGTACATTGGTGGTCATGTGGTGCTAAGCACGACACGTGATCGATTAGGTCGCGGGTTCGATCCTGATTCCGTAGCACTGGGTTATTTTAAACGGTTTGTACGGTAAACATTGTAGACACCAATGTACTCAACGGAGAAGGAAAACTTCGTGAAGAAAACTGCATACGTGTCCATAAAGTATACCAACCCGCACCAGGTTAGCATGGTAGAATACGGCCTAGTCCCCCTCCAGATCAGGGGAGGTCCCTGCCCTTGTAGTAGGGAATGTTTTTTGACAAAACATTAATAATATTATCTATCTACCTAGTTGCTTTAGTCCATTTTTTTCAGTTATATTTTTAAAAGTAGGTATTTTAACACACGGCTACATAAAATAATTTTATTGTTATAATTTTATTTAATCGAATTTATTAATTTTATTTATTTTTTTATAATTTTATGCTCATTTATTTATTATTATTTAGAGTTGGCCAATTAATTGGGCATTGAACAATATGCGCGTGGAGTTAATAACGGTGTTAGTAAATATTACAAACACCTTTATAGGTGAATCATGTATCAGTGTATTAAATTATTATTAAAAAAAATCTTTATTTAGAATTATTTGCACACAAATAATAACAATAATTCGTTAAATTTAAAAACAGATCTACATTAAAACTTTGATATGAAATATTTTTTCTTGAATTTCAAATAAAACTTCTAATATGGTTTTATTTTATAATAGAATGTTCCATATTCAAATTTGAAGGTAACTCCAACGGGTCGGTCGCACGACGTATTTATTTATTGGACGACGAAAACGTGCGTCGACCTCGTCACGGTACACTCAACGCCATGTTTTAATTAATATAAATAAAAATTATGAATAAAGAGTTTTTTTATAACAGCTCAGCTCATTATCAGATTTGAAATGTAGCGGTGTCTGGCCCGCTGGTGTGTGTCGGTTGGTGAATTTTTATATTTTATCTACCGTGTCCATGATATTTGAACGGATAAATGTTATGTTTCGTATGCTCCGTTTGGCGTGCGTTAGCATTCGGACGTTTAATGTTAAATTTGAGACGTGGTTTTATCAATTAATCGGAGGTATTTTGAGGTATTGTTGAACGCAATAAAGGAAGTCGGAATATATTTATAATGTAGGTACTTAAAACGTTTATTACAAAATGATACTGGCCTTGTGTAGCGAACAATAGATTTTTTCATTAGTTTATTAATGTTCTGATTTATTAATGGGAAGCGTTGATTAGAGATTAATACTTTCCGTCGTTATATTAAAATATATATACGAATAAATATAATTGTAATACCTGCTATAAAAATAAAATTGCAACTGCTCCAATGGTTTGGTCATTTAGAAAGGATGAGTGAGATTCGATTGACGAAACGAATATACCGGGCAAACGTGTGTGGAAGTGTCGGAAGAGGGCGCCCAGGAAAATCTAGCTTGATCAAATCAACAATTAGTTTCATAAATGTACACATAATCAACGAAATTGTCAGAAAAGATGTATTGATCTGTATCAACTGACTATCCTAAGTATAAGTCTGTACTAAATTGTGGTTTGTGAAGAGAAAATAAATGTTACATATATTATTATTATGGGGTAGCGGTGTGAGTGCATGTATATACAAAAAAGCAAAGTAAATTTCACAAAAGAAGTTGTGTATTATTTTTAAGTTATTGAAATAAAGTTTTTATGTTTTTTTATATATACATAATAGCTGCTCTTTTTTTTAAACTTTCAACTTGTGAATGTTGTGTTTCCGATTGTATAGCTATCTGCATATACTTATACAAAGTTAATATTCCTATATAATAATAATAAATAGGTACATAATTATGGACTATCATCATTCCACCATCCCCAGTCCATATCTGTCCCCAGTACAGGGGCATGAACCTCCCCTTTTCAGGAGGGGCGTTAGACCGTAATCTACCACGCGGGTGCGGCCTGGCCTAGTGCGGGTAGGTAGACTTAACACACTTATGCAAGCATGCAGGTTTCCTTCTCCGTTAATTACATTGGTGTCTACAATGTAGAGCGTATATGAATTAGAAATAACTCAATGGTACGGGACCGGGATCGAACCTGTGACCTTACGATCGCAAGCCGTCTCTTGTATCACTACGCTACCACTGTACTATACAGTATGCCAAATTCTCTAAAATGAAAGTAGGATATGTCATAACCTCAACGTCATATTTGTATGCCTATTTTAGTTCACTGAATATTCGCTTGGAGCGCTGTACAAATTATTAAACATCCTTTCAGATATTCTCGTTCTTTAAGAAAATATCATCACTGTACAGTGTAGTGCATATTTCGATAATTTTACAAAATTTCATCGTATATTCCTTTTTCGATAGTCTCCTAGCGCCTCTAGTAGTAATTCTGAAAAACTAAATTGAAATATTTTATAGAAAAAAAAAATTGTTCAATTTTCGTTAGCTGTCATAACTAGTACTACTCGTAAATTTACACTGTTGTATTCCTCAGACTATTAGTAATGACTGTAGTAAAATAAGTCAGCCTGGAGACGTTTCTGCGTTTGTAGTAGAATTTGTACACACAGTGACTAAAACCGGAATAAACCAGTTCGCGCTAGCTACCGCGTGCCTCGCACTCTCGCATCAGTCGCTTATAAGTAGCGTTAGAAATTAGTTAGGTATACACATTAAATTAAAAAAATATATATAAAATGCATAACATTTTTCTAAGCTGTTTTGGGTGTAAAAGATAGGATGATAATGATTTTCCACGCAACAAACATTGAGTATCTAGGACATCAATGTTTAGTACCATATTTGAATATTGTTAAAATCCACATTTTTTGTGTATAACCGCGATGGCCCCGTCTTATGGGTAACGGAGTTATTCTCGACCGATGAGCGCCCCCTAACGACTCAATCTACGAACATTCAAATTGCCCTTTCCGAACGAAACCTCATTACTTCCCGAAATATAACCTCTATGGAACCCATAAATAATCCAATGGCGCACATATTTCAAAACAAGAAAAAAAATAACACATAAAATTTCTTTGCCCCACGCGTCTAATGTTTGTGTGCGTTTCCATTGTTCTGAGATATCAATGATACGTGAATTTGAGTCATTTGCTAAGTAAGTAGAATAGGTTCAAAATATTGATTTAATATATTTTTTCATTTTATGACCCACTATGGAACTTTTGTAGTTTATGGTACACGAGGTTGATATCAAATTTATGACATCTATAATGATATAATGGTCCCTCCCTATCTTTTTCTAATGTCGAACACCAAAACGAGATAGCAAACATTTGTATAGAATACTGACCTATATTTCTGTTAAATGATTAAAAAAAATGTTGCGTTTTTGTGTATCTTTAGTCCGTATCTTTCGAGATCGCGTCTAAATCTTTTAATTTTGACGTGTGTAAACGAAACTGACAGCACCAAAATTGTAGCTATCTCGTTTTGGCGTTTGATATTAGAAAAAGATAGGGAGAGACTAAATTTAATTAAGTTTTGTTACAACAGAATCAGCACCGATATGTATTGAGGTTATAATTTTTAGTGCTAATTCCAAATAATCTAAAGAAAATCAATTAGAATATTATGTCGTCATTGGTGCCGATTCTATTGTAACAGAACTTAACTAAATTTGGTTTCTCCTTATCTTTATCATATGTCGCTATCTCGTTTTGGCATTTGACATTAGAAAAAGATAGGGAGGGACTTTAGTTAAGTTCTTTAACACAGAATCGGCACCAGTATCTATTTTATGTCAAATCGTATTAGGCCAGCATGGTGAACTACAGCCGAATAACCCATATCGCTCTGAGAAGAGACTCGTGCCCTCCAGTGATGATGATTATCTATTTTGTAATTTATTTTTGGTTGTATACTGTTAGAAGAAAAGAAAGGATACCGAATTAATGTTTTAATTAAAAAATCAAATTAATTAATTAAAAAATTCGAAGTAAATATATAAATACCGTACAAATGGAAATCTATTAAGTTTAAAAATTAAAATGTATAATTGTTAAAATGTATAATTGCCTATGTAATTTATAATAATTATGAATATAATCAAATTCGATATTATATTTTATTTGTGAAATCACTTAATAAATTACGTACTCTTTTAAGTTACATCACAAAATTAAAAAAAAACTTATGCAACATAAAAACTTAGAAAATAGAGGGTTCTTAAGTCAGCTATGACATTATATGAAACTATTTGTTTTTAAAAGTTCATCACACTTCATCTGCAGATAAACAGATTCTCATCAAAAAGTTGTACAATACACAGAACCAAAATCCACAATGAAAAATAAAACTGTGACAATTTAAATTTAGGATTAATAAACGACACAAAAATGAATTGTCGTTTGTCATTGAAAACGCACGCCAAGTGCGTCCCGCGCATAGATTTTTGCATTAGTTTAGTATGCAAATGTTCGGAGCGATACCGAGTCATTGTAAGAGCAATTTAAATTATTTTTTATAGCGCCCCCGAGTATCGAGTCTTCGCTAGTGACTGCATCAGTGTTGCCATCGTTACTGTTTTAATACTAGATGTATATTTTTCTGCCGCTTTTCCGGTGTTTGGAATTTTAATAAGAATTTTGATTGAAAAGTTTACGACTAAAAAAATAACATAGGTACTACATATTACGTATAAAGTCTGCCCTTACAGTGTGTATTAAGTTTCTAATAATTCAATGTTTTTATTTTCTTTCTTCAAAGTACTGCCAGTAACTTCACTTGCGTGATATTTCAATAAGACGTATCTTATATAATATTGAATGTAGTTTTCATATTATGTTCTTAGATAATTTAAAATAATTTACCACATCGGTACGATTTTGTACGGTTAATTTCTTCTTTTTTGTGTGAGATAGTTGGCAACATCGGGTTCTCTCGCAGATCGGAATTATCTCCGCGATACGCCATTGCCTTCGTAAATTTTATATGAACCGCCTCATGGTGTGTGCTTATGGGTTGTGTTCGAAATTTAAAAAGTGATGTGTTGGAAGTTTAATAATGTATGAGATATTTTCAGATGACGAATGTTTATGGCCGTTGGTATTTAAAAACAAAAATAGGATTTCGTTCTATGATTCATATTAAATTATTGGAAATGACATGTTATAATTTTTATAATATTAAGTATTTATACGTTTGATAGAACACAAAACGATATTTACCATAACTTTATACAAAAATTATATAATGATAAATTTAATATTCTGTATAAAAATTTTAAGATTTTAATACAAAATTAATAAAAAAAATCTATATATTCCTTTTTCCTTTAACATTCTGTCTAACATTTGTTCGATATTTATTTGAAAACGTTTTACGTACTCATAATGCTATTTTTGTTAATTATTAACTATAGATATATAACGATTTAACTACCCATAGATATATTATATATTTTTGATGTATGGCGTCAGCATAATAACAGTATCACTCAATTTCTTTCCGCGGATGTTATGAGAACCAGCTAAGGGACGTACCAGGATAACAGGTAGCAGCGTTATACTGCTATTCCATCAAAATGTACCGCGATCTCCGAGACGGCTGTCAAGGGTGGGGATTATGGCAAATCCCTCCTTTTTATGGAGCATGCCCATGTCCAACAGTGGAATCTCCTTTTACCGACAACTGATTAATCGACTATTGGAATCACTTTATTAGGCATAGTTATGCAGTTGTATATAGCTAGCTACCTTTCAACGTGTGTATGTACGAATATGTTCATACTAGTACCCTGAAAATGAATACAATACAGTATTCGCATAAATACAAAATCTGTAGCAAAACTACTAAATTACCTCCCCCCACCCCAACCCACCCCCATCCTATTTAATCTCCGAAACATTTACGAAACGTACGCGAAGCAAGGAAAAAATCTGATTAGCTCCGATGATATATAGGCAGGAATGCTTCGCGTTAGTGCCTCTAATTTGAATATAAGACGCGTTATTGAAAAGAAAAGTTTCCGAACGGCCCTCCGCAAGCTTTAACGGTTATTGCTTCTTTCCTTGCTATCATCTTCTGAACGATGCGTTCGGATTCAGGTGTGCAATTTTTAAATAAATACTTTTTTTAATTTATAAATTCATACAGTTACTGGTGCCGATTTTTATGTAACAGAACTTAACTAAATATAATCCCTTCCTTTCTCTTTTCCTTTTTGAAGAGACTCATGTCTATTAGTGGACTTCCACGTTTCTATAGTTTGACTACCGATTGGTGCAGTCATGGACGATCATATATATCCGAGTCATGGACGTATTTATCTATTTATGTACTGTATTTATCTATATAAGTATGTATATCGTTGTTTAGTACCCAAAATACAGGGAGTCATAGTTTGGGACTAAATCAGTGTATGTGAAAGTGTCCAGAATATTATTATTATAGTGAGTGTTTCCTGCAAGCGTAGGTAATTACTACACAAAAGTATCGCATTTGCACAGAATAACCTATTACATTACTATCAACATAAAATTTCCGTTCAATATAATAACACGTTGTGTCGAACAAAAGTTTTATCGAAAACGTTGCGATATTTCGTTTGAATTTAGAATCAGTACCGTATCCGCTTCCGTTCAATATTCGAACACACATTCGAATTAAGAACGCTGTTCTAAATGATAACTGTCGATACAGAACACATCATTTGAATTGAGAATACGTTTATAAACATATACCTATTGAATAATGTTCATTTTGAGTTTGGAATGATTTTTATTCGAAGGATATTTTACCAACGTAGTGAAAAAAGAAATATTCGTTAGGAATAAATAGACTTTGCCGATTATTCCATTATGGGAGGTATTTGTCACATCGATATCAGGAACGTCTGCCATAAAAGTTGTTGAGATATCACGGTCGTAGAAAATATTCAGTGAATCGTAAAGTTGCACAGGCAGACATATGGTATAAGCTTACTTTGGTGTATCCGTAAATAAATCTTTATCGAGACGCACGTCTTTATTGAATTTATTTTGTTCTGTTTCCAAAAATACTGTTTTGATATTCCAATGAAGAATATCTGGAAATAGTTGTAGTTAAATGAATTGTGATCTATCAGATCACGAGGCTTTGAGTTTGAATTTGGCTGTGAGAAAATTTGATGTATCTTTTACTGTAGCTTAATTATCGAACAATTTTCTTGAAACGTTTTATTACTATTTAAATTTTTGATTAAAAAATACTTGAGTTCTTGTTATTATTTTTTAAATTTGATAAAATAATAAAATAAATATTTGACAATTATCTATCTTTTTATTTGACATTTTTAATTATTTTATTTTTATAAGTATCTTATTCATTTTAAACTCGGTTTAATTTTCTTATTTATGTATTAAAATTTTTATTTTTAAAATAAACTGATAATTTGCGATATATTCTGAAAAATTAGCGAAGTACTAGAACAATAGACAAAAATATTTTAATATTGATCCAAACATCATCTTAACCTAATCCTTTAGGATTAGGTTAATTCTTTAGAATTCAACAAAAAATAAAAGTACAGATTTCTTATTTTTAAATAACGTTAACACATTTGACAATATTCTATTTTTAAATTTATAACAATACTATTTAAATGCTGGCATAACATTCTCATGTGAATAGTGACGAGACAACTATAATCGAGACGCCCGCTTACATAATCGATACATCGAGACAAGGTGACGCGTCGCAAGGAGGTCCAACGGAAGGATTACAAGACACATTACCATACGTAATTTGTGAGCACATCTGTCCCTCTGGTCACGTGGGCGACTCTCGCCTTCTTATTGTTCAAAGCCACTCAATTATACAATAATATATCAAACTTTATAAACACTCTATTCAAAATCGAACTTTAAGCCTGTCCTTTAAAGCATAAGATAGAGTAGGACGAATTTAAATTAACAAGTTATTACAATGTGAAAATATTATTACTCTCTTTTGTGGAGAATCGCATTTCAATCTGAGATAACGTGCGTGCGCGTAATACGGAAGTTCTGCCTGTCAATTTTACATTTTAAGTTATTTTTTTAGATAATCTTATTATTTTTTTTATTAAATTAATTTGAAGAAGAGATTGTAACTAAATTAGATCATAACTTATCATCACGATGAATTAAATGCAAAATAGTGGGTTATTATATATTATTAGCTTGATATAATATGAAATACATACAAATGAATTAATATTTCATTAGCTCTTTTATGTGGCAATATCAAATCTCAATAGAGCTTCTTAATGAGTTTGATGCATTAAGTATGTTTATTAAATTTGATCTAAATAACATTGTTTTTATATATTTTCTGCTGCTACACATTTGAGTGTTTAAATATTAATCAGTTATATATTACAATTATTATTTGATATTCTGATTGAAATTTCCTTCAAATTCTATTTCGTATTTTTTTTAAGCAACGTGTTTCTACAGATGTCGCTGTTCGAACACGAGTCACAAATCAATTACGTTCGATTCGAGAAATCAAAAATTCAAATCGGTTCAAGACAAAGCGACATGTTGCCTAATGAGCCAATAACTCGCGAGACAATGGCCGCGCGTGGGCGTTCCGAATTCAAAATTATCACAAAAGAATATTAATGTAACACTTATTCAAATATACCACGATAAATATTCAAAAATTATCTTGTCGTTTAATTTGAATAGTCACAGGACCAGCGACATTACGTTTTTTCTTTGTTTTTTTTTAATTGCAAGGCGCAAGAGGCGAATTTGATTTTAAGTAAGAACCCCAAAATTATTAAATCTTTTGCAAAATAGAAATTGTCTTGAAGTTTGGTGAACTGTTCAAACCATGATAATATTAATTTATATTAATTAATAATAAACACATTTGTGAAAATTGAGTGATTTACAAAAAAAAAACAGATAATCGTTAGATAAGACTAAAAGCTACAAAAAATATAAGCCTAAAATTATCATTTTGTTTTTATTATGCTAAATTTACGTCTGTCTACAACTTTTTGGGGATTTTATTCTAAAAGGAATGCGGGGCGTGAAACATATTTATTTACATATTCAAAAATTATCTCGTGATTTAATTTGAATAGTGACATAGACCGCAGCCAAACTTTTTTTATTACTTTTTTTAATATATTATTATTGTATTCATTGACATCGATGCTTTTTTCTACGGCACTATGAAATCCTCCCCTCTGCACCGTGTAGACGAGTTATATTCAAATATGGATTTTTTTTTAATTATAAATTCTTGTTTATGATTTTAGTGCGGTGAACACGCTTTATTACTATTTCCTGTGCTGTCAACGGTAATGAATGTGACGGCGGTGACGTAGGACATGTGCGCGCTAGTTCTCATTGACATAAAAAAAAATTGAACCGATGGGCATTATTGTCTGTGGTATAATATAGATGGCTAATTTATTTATTAACAATTTAGTTTAAAAAGCAGTTATATTTTTTTTGAAATTAAATTTTGGCGGGGAATTAGTGAAATCGAAAAAAAAAAACGCCACATTTAGGCACTACGTCGATGAATAAAAATTTTTTTTATTATTATAAGTAACAGCATCCAGCGTTTAGAATTAAAAAATTAATATCAATCTTATATTTTATTAGAGACTAGCTGTTACCCGTGACTTCGTCTGTGTTGATGTCGGAATAAATAAGTTTCTTTCCTGTACTCGGTTCTTTCACGGATTTGATAGTTTTGAACTGCAAACTTTCATAATTTCTTTCTTAATGCTCCCTTACCCTAAGTAAAGGAAGTTACCCTGAAAATTTCCCGACACAATCATAGATTTATATAAAAAGCCTAAGAACCACTTTTACTTATTCTCTCGTACATTAACGGCAGCTACTAAAACAGGGATCTAACTGATCTTCAATACATTTAAGACTGCAACAGTTTAATCAAAATCTACCCGCTGGTTTTTGCATGAAGCCTGATCAAATAAACTAACAAACATCGACGGATTTGGTTTCAGAAGCCCTTAATTAGTCAGTCTGAGTATGTTGTTTTTAAATAGCATTGATTTTTGATAATTCGATATTTAACAATTTTATAATAGTATAGATAGATACAAGATATGAATTATTATGAGTCACACACTAGTTCAAACATAAACTCAATAACACCGAAATATCAAACGTGCTATTAAAACCCTCTGATGGCATTTAATAACACAAAAAAGAGGGAGGAAGAGTAATCACGACCGAAATTCGTCTCGATCGAAACTCAAATTAGACGAATGGCGGTCGGAAGAATTCTTTGTCTTCGCCCTAATGAGTTTTTAAGTCGATTATAGCAATTTTTCATAGAAAAACGCGTTTAGTGATGTATCGGTTGTATCAATCATTGGTGGAGGCCGAATCGTTGTTCGGAGCAGCGCCGCGCTATCGGCTCTCGAGACAAATGGGCCGATAGTGAACCGAAGGCCTTTGCTTGTGGCATTTTTTATTTCGTTCAGAAACAGATGGTTGGGTTGTAAGAAAATTGTTAGGTTAGCTTTTTTTTAATAAAATATTCATGATTATTATCTATATTGGTGATGTACTTATAATTTTTGGATTATCAATTTTGGATTATGAAATAACGAAATATAACGAATATTCTTATTCTGATTTTTCTAGACATGGGCTTCATTAAAAAGGAGGGGGTTTGCCGTAACTTCTACGCTTGGGAGGTGTTTTTATGGGTTTGTATGAGATTTTGATTGAATATAACGCTGTTGCTTATCCTTTCCTCTCCATTACGCCGTGGGAATGCAATGAGGAACTTTAATACTTTTGAACCTTATAAAATGG
>WUAW01006616.1:47580-57996 GCA_017165845.1 Thaumetopoea pityocampa | reverse complement strand
TGTGGTTCGCCACCCGACACGTCTCATTGCCCGCGGAGGCGAAATGTGGGCTGTGGATAGCCGATTTGCTACATCAAACGATCGTAGCAGGTGGAACGAAGTGGTCTCTGCCTACCCTTGTGGGATATCGGCGTGAGTGTATGTATGTATAACGCTGCTGCCTGTTATTTCGGTACATCCTTCACAACATCCGCGGGAGGAACTGGAGTGACGCTACGAGTGGAGGTGTTGTACCGACGTCACACTGCAACTGACATTATCTCGCTAAAAATCTTGTTTCATACGAATAGGAAAGATATTGTAACGTTATGTATTACTAATATTATCGTTAATCCATTGTCTTGCTCCTTCTTATTATATTATTATAATATTATCACATCTTTTGAGTTAAAAATATGAGTTACGAACTGAATGCAAATGTCTGTTTTGGAGCCTAAGTAGTTTTGAACTCAACAATCTATGTATGCGTATTATAATTTGTATAATTAGGTAGGTAACTCTGAACTTACCTATATATTAAGCTAAGTCCCATATATATGGATATCTCTGTGGCTTCGCCACATTTAAACAGGAACGATATAAGCGATTTTTTTTAATATATCAATCGTCTATAATCGGGAGCAGTATTGAAACATTGGAATAAAACTGTGACTAACAATTTTATTAAATTTGACCGCGTGTGTTTTTAAGGCTTGCATGAACTTATCTTAGTCAAAGTGATTTTCGTCGGAGTAAAATCTTCTAAGACTCAATTAAAAGTAATGTACAGGTATTCCATTGTTACATTCAAGAAATTAAAAAAAAAATTCTAGGCTATGAAAAAAACATTAAAAAAACGAAATCTTTTAATAATCAATGAAAAAAGTATCGACTAACTCAAATTTGGAACAGATTCGGTTGGAATTGCATCCATGTCACTGAAAACGTCACAATGACAGACACTTTACCGCGATCCGTGTCAATGAGCCGGTAAAAAAATAATGAATAATAATCGTGACACAGGTAGCGAAATTGAACGCACCAGAAATACGGACGGATAAAATCGAACGCGATCGTTTTAAAACTGTCCATTATGACATATTGTCAGTAGTAGTATAACATTAGGGTTGAGTAGAGTTGATAGTCGATACATAATATAGTAGTAGAGCCCATTTTTTTACAAAATTCGTTTTTATGTTATTAATGAATTAATTGCTGTGTATCATTCGCATAATAATAACGTTATTCTACCTCTTTGCGTGGGAGCTGTGAGAACCAGTTAAGGGATGTATCAGAATAATGGGCAGCAGAGTTATCTTGTTATTCAATCGAATCTACTCTGATCTTCATGACGTTTGCCAAGCATGGAGATTATGACAAAACCCTCCTTTTTAAGTAGGAAGCTCATATCCAACAGTGGACTTGCACAGGCTGTTGATAACGATAATGAATTAATTAATACCATATTATATCCATTATATCTAAGTTTGTATTTAACTTATCCAGTCAATGCCTGCATGAAATCTTGCGTGAGTTTTCGTCCCTCGGGCTGGGGTGACCTACTTCCACTACTTTTGCTAATTATTACGCGGTGTGGGGACTACAGGACTTGTCTGCGTGGTTCTCAGCTTTTCATATAAATCTATGATTGCGTCGGGATTTCCCATGTTACGGAAAACCGACATTCACGCGGCAGAGCCGCGGGCAAAAGCTAGTTAGTAAAAAAAGAAAAAAAAAATGTATTTATACAAACATCGATTGTCCCTATTTAGTTAGGTCTGTCCATCACATTCCGTATTCAAATGAACCGATGACTGAATGGCATTGTTTTAAAATCCGAACGCACAATGGTCGCGTTCGTTCTTTTCTAAAATCGTTAATCGAGCTCTTTGCACTTCATTTGTTCCGATTGCTTTTTTTAATCGCACTGTGAACGGAACACGTTGAGACTTATTCGATTCTGTACACCTATAGGAGCGCGTTCCAATTGTTCCCCAATTGGAATTGTTTTTGGAACACTACCGTGAAATTCAATACGAATTAACGGAACTCGACGTGATATACTTTTAAAAATCGCGTTCATTTTTTAAATTAGTCTATGTATGTAGGTATATTTGCTTTTTTTTTGTTGTGTACAAAATGCCTATTGGTCATATTTTGGCGACTGAAGTGGATATTTTTTCAAATAATGTTTCCTGTCTTCGTCATTATCGTCATCAGCCCATAAGAAGGCCATTTCTGGACACAGCGTTCTAATTAGAAAAGAAGGGATTTGTCATAATCTGCACGTTTAACAGGCGTCTTGGAGATAGCGATAGATTTTGATCGAATAACAGGATAACGCGATTGCCCATTATCTTGGTACATATCTTAACTGGTTCTCATATCACCCACGGGAAGAGGTCATCATCATCATCATCATATCAGCCCACAGACGTCCACTGCTGGACATAGGCCTCTCGCCACATCGAGCGGCTATGAGCTGCCTGCATCCACCGATTGCCCGCGACCTTCACCAGGTCATCGGTCCACCTAGTCGATGGTCTACCCGCATTGCGCTTTTTAATTTTGGGAAGTGACGCTATTGCTTCACTTCATCTCTAATAATAATTATGCCGACGCAACAAAGCCATGTATCCTATCTAATAGTGTTTAATTACCTGATAGAAACACAACATCCTATCGTACCTGAAACAAAAGAAAACAGATTTAGAGAGCCATAAACAGTATTATAATTATGGTTGTCATCATATCAGCCGCGGCATGCCCATTGTTGGACATAAATAAATAAATAAATAATATATGGATTCTTATTTCAACAATAGTCCTTAAACGAATGATTCTTACATTAAATTCAGATTCACTAAGTATTTAGACGACTCATTGGCACAGTGGGCAGTGACCCTGCTTTCTGTGCCAATGAGTCCCGGGTTCGAATCCTGGTAGGGTCTAACATTTGTGTGATGAGCACAAAGGTTTGTATCCGAGTCATGGACGTAATTTATCTATTTATGTATAGTATTTATCTATATAAGTATGTATATCATCGTGAAAATATTTAAAATGATTGTAAAGATATTCTTTTGACTAAAATTTCGATATGCTTACGATAATGAACAAGTCATTTCACAATACAACCAGAAACTACACGCACTCCTAATATGATATGAATTACACGAGTATTTTTTAGAAAATCACCAATTTTGTAAAAACTCTCAGATACCAACAATTTCCCGTAGTTCACGACAAAATTGTTTGGATCGTAAATCTATGATCCGTCATGGCAACGTATTATAAATGAGTGTATCATAAAATCGTAATCGATATGCTCCTACTTTATGATATAATAATCGCCCGTCTGGACTCTCCTGAACTGCTAGCCAGGATATAGGTAGGTATATTAGTTGAGTCAACTATACGCACTCGATTAACTACGCTTTTCGATCTACCTTCCTATACGACTAATTATGGCCAGAACTTGGTGTTCTCTAGACTTGTAAACACTTATAACGTCCCACGAGGTAGGTCCGTTTCATTAATTTAGATTACAGATCATAAATATCTTATTGAATGTTGCAAGTTAAATTTTAATCGTGTAACTGTTTTAGTTTTATTATTAGTTTAAATTTTACTATCCAACACAGCACTTATGTTCCTAGGTTTGTTAAGCTTCTTAATCTTATATAAATATTATGTTCATTCAAAGCAACGTCTACTAAGAAAATTTGTGGATACATACCTACGTATAAGTCACTAACCATTTGTATAATGTGTATTAATTTGTATATTTAGTGGTTGGTTTCCCAAATAAAATAAAAAATAAGCCTAGGATAATAGATCATTGGTACACCTAATCATCTAAACTAGATGTTGTAAACATACTTTCCCAACTGGCATCAGTACTTCGAGCTACGTAGACGCTCATTACCACTTCAGGTTACAACCTCCGAGCAATGCTCACTCCATTGCTCGTTAGATGAATCTTGAGCTTTTTGATTAGGCCCATATCGATATCTCAGATCTACTGAAATATTGCTGGTATATTTGGACCCACCCGATTGGTCGATTTATCCTAGGTATCCGTAATCAACATAAATTCTTTATAGGTAATTAGTTCATCAATTGAAATATGTGTTTGTATGTTTGTCTGTTTATCACGCATCAAGTGATTATATATATATATATATATATATATTTGATAATATTATCTACTAACTAGCTGAGTGAAGTACCAGGATATTAGCAATGTAAGAAGTATTATTGTTCCATTTTAATATCTGCTTTGATTCTCAAGTTGTTAACTTATTGCGGAGATCAATTAAAATCCCTTTACGAACAATAACAATGGTACATCTTCCTCAGAACTTTTTTAGAAATGGAAAACGTTTGACGCATTCTGCCGTATAAAGGGCACTATTAAAGATGGACGGATTTATGTGACTTGCACTCAGTTATAAACCATTCAGCGTCTTCCTATTGGCCTTCTGCCCAAGCACAGTGTCGGATAGATATTATGAGTCTGCCTGCAGTTGTTGCTACAAGGGATTAGGATCAAAACATGAAAACTCCTGATCTCATACCAAGCTATCTCTCAGTTAAATATATTACAGCAATATGCCATTTAAACAAACAGAAATACGCATATCTAATACCTACATATGTATACATACATACACATTGTGAAGTATGTATGATCAGGTGTAAACACATAGGTATGAAATAACGATGAAATCCACATTTTTCCACACGAGAGCGGGGCGTGTCCTGCCCGGGCCCGCCTAGTGACCTAAAACCTTCACTCTTGTCGTATAAAGGTGTTTTTCCAATACCCATTTTATCGGACTTCGATCAATTCCGAACGCCCTCACTATCTTCCAAGATATTGAGTACGCCTTCTAAGAAAACTTAAAAAAATCTAAATCTCGACCTTATTACTACATCACTATATCTGATAATCGATTGTATGGTATGGCAGTAAAACATATTGATGTCGTATCGGTTTTCCATTAGCATATACATTTAAAAATCGTCTTTATCTCTACACGTTAGAGTCGGTTTTCATATGCATATCGCAAGGAATGTATTGACGTGTTATCGGAGGTGCCGCCATCTCTTTTACTCGCCAGTTTTTTCGATGTATGCGTCCTTTTCGGCGGCGCAGGTCGTCCTGAGATGAGGACTCGCTCTTCGTTTGCGCATTCTTTCTTATCAAGCAAGTAATAATGGGAAAATAGAATGTATTAAAATGCTAACCGTTTATGCTTGCCTGGTACTTTGGGTAATTGAAATACAGTTGTATTTTATTTATGAGAGTGATATAGACATTGTGGAGTGGTGTGATTTATTTCATCATACTCTTATTATTATTGTTCTGAATTATGCCAGGGTCTGCAGTTACTGCAGGGTATAAAAATATAACTACGCAGGCGGTTTACACATAACTCATTGACATCATAAAAATGTTGATTTAGCTGTTGTCTATGGTATGATTGTACCACAATTTCTGAATGCATATCAAAATGAACCTATGAAAGGTTGAGATTTGACTCATCTCATGATAAAATGATCATGGGACTCATACTAAAATATAAACTTATATTAATATTATTAGATTACCTAGTAACTAGGATTAAGCACCGAACAGCAATTTAGTAGTTACAGTCAAAGACTACACACAAACATTTTGGAAGTTTAGTAACCTTTTTACACGCTTTATATTAGCCTGAGTTGTAGCTATATCTATCTGTCTATCTATCTATGTAACGGAATCTTTGGACACGATTTTCACCCACTTAAAACCGACCGATCGACTTGAAACTGCATACTTCTAAAGGACCGATGACAATACAATAATTTCATAATTTTTTTTCAAAGATCCTGGCCAGGATCATCAGGATATTAAAAAAAACCTGAAAAATAAATAATAGTTAAAAAAAAAAATTAAAACAACACGCTTTATAAGAAAACCGAACTAAAAACAAAAAATAATCTTACAATCAAAGCAGGCTGTGCGCTATATCAATTAATATATATCTGATAATAAACAGATATTGCCAAAAGTAAAGTCTCCAAGAAGAAAACGTAAAAGTCATAAAAAGCACCGCACGCTTTTGATTGTAAAATTATTTTTTATTTTTTAGTTCGGTTTTCTTATAAAGCGTGTTGTTTTAGTTCTTTTTATTTATTTACTTATTAACTATTATTTATTTATTTTTTTAAATAAATGCAAAGTATTTCCTAATACATGTACCTATTTTTTAAAGCAGATCATGCTGACCGGTATTGAAGGTAATCTGCAAATTTAACTTATATTAAGATAAAAACGTATTTAGGTATTATGTGGCAAATATACATATGTATAAGTAGGTGTATTTAAGTATAAAAAAATATCAGTAATATAAGAACACTAGCTTTTGCCCGCGGCTCCGCCCGCGTTAATGTCTGTTTTCCGCTAAATGAGAAATCCCGAATCATTGGTTTATATAAAAGTATAAGAACCACTTTTACTTGACCTCTCGAACCTAAGCGGCGACTACTAAAACAGGTATTAAGCTGTATCTTCAATTCTACTGGACCGATTTTTATGAAACATACCGCATTAATTGAGCCGGAATAGTACCTTTAAGACTGTAATAGTTTAATCAAAATCTACTCGTTGGTTTTTGCGTGAAGCTCGAACAAACAAACATCGATGGATTCGGTTTCAGAAGCCCTTAATTAGTCGATCTGAGTAGTTTGTTTTTAAAAATCTTTGATTTTTGAAAATTTGACGTTTAATAATTTTATAATAGTATAGATTACTTTTTATTACTACATTACTATTACTAAAAATCGAAAAACCTGAGTGCATTAAAAAATTTATTTTCTTAAAACGTTGATATACCCAGTTAAGACGAATTTAACGACACCTCTCAAACTAAAATCCATAAAGCCGTTTAAGCTATAGATCGTGCTAAAGAAATATACCTACATACATATATACACTCGAAAAACATAACCCTCCTTCTGGCGAAATCGGGTAATAAAAAGTAGAAACTGCATATACTTCTTTTGGCTTCATATTCGGTACAGTTTTTTCTCTCTCTCTATGTGTTATATACACATAATAATCATCAACATCATATCAGGTCACATACGTCCACTGCTGGACATAGGCCTTCTCTAAAGGATCGCTACACCGATCAGCTGAGCCGCCTGCATCCACCGATTAGCCGTGACCTTCAGTAGGTCATCGGTCCAACTAGTCTCCGACTAGTTGGACCTAATCGGAGTCACCACTTTAGGACTTTAGGACCCCTAATGCCCATTCCCAGCCCCAAACAAACATAATTTTAGCCGTTTCAAATAAATAAATCTCTCTTTCTTTTTTTATTTGACACTGGCATAATAACTACGTAGCCATAATCAATTGAACATGAACAGAAAAAAATATAATATTCAAATTTCGATCATTTTGTCACTCAAAAACAAACAAAGACGAAATATTACCTAAAAAAATATACGAAACATAAATTCCTCAACCGTCAACTGTTTACAATAATTTTTATTACCTATGTTATCTTAGTTTTGAATGGATATTTGTGTAAGCCGGTTAACGCGTTATTTAGATTCGACTAGAAATAACTTTTCAAAATATAAATATGATACATGTGGCGTCTCAATCGCGTCGAGTTTTGTTTGAATTTTATAGAGATTTATTTATGTTACGATTAGGTATATGTGTGATCCCCGGCGTATTCTGGTCTCGGTAATTAGTCAGATTATAATTAATGGTGCTTTGTTTATTCAGAAAAAAAAAACAAAAATGTCATTTTGTGTCTGTGCCCGCGGGTATGATTATTTTTAATCTTTTTGTCAACCTTTTATGCCACTGATAAATATGCATCGAAAGCAGTTTTTGACAAATGATTCACGACGTTTTAATATATTATTTTCTACATATGTTTTTTTTATTAAATAAGTCTGGGTATGACTAATATCCATCGAATCACGCTGTACCAAGAAAACTGCTTTTATTGTCATCCGTAATGTAAGTGTCACAAAATGTAGAATCCTTACAAACATGATTAAATACTAGTTATTTCCCGTGACTCTGCCCGTGTAGAAATTTATTTACTCGAAAACCTTACCCCTTTATTTTCCATTACACTTCTCCTACGTTATGTTATGTACATACATAACTTGCAAAACTATACATCTAAAGGTTGACTGGTACAGAATGGTGTAGACATTAAGTCCACCTATACACCATTAGTATAAATAAATAAATAAACATTCTACGCAGTTGTACCTCCAACGTCTTCATTGCCAATAGTCTGATTAAATCATAACATCAATAAGCAATATCCGCTAACCTTTAAACAAGCCAAACTCTAAACAGATTGCACGTGTTACTAAACATATTTAATAAAATGAGCTCTATTACTATACTATCATAGTTTAATATCGGCTGGAGGCTATTGGATATATAAGACTATATGCTCCGTACAGCCCTTTAGATCTCGATCAATCAATGAATTGAAGAGATCAATGGTTGGAATTCGTCAGCGGGATTATTTTTTGTGAGACGCGTTACAAAGTTAGACAGGTAATGGTGACTCAATCGACTTATTGTTTTGAAACAAATAAGGCTTAACCTTCAATGTTTTTACCGCTCTGTTGTATGACAAAAGGTTGTCTTGACTTCACGTCTCGGTAACATCACAACGTTAGCCCGAGTAGAGACGGTCAGAGATGTTTAAAATATAATTTTAAGTATTTCCATGGTTTATCGTGTTTTTTATTTAAGTTGTTCCGTTAATTACCTAATTTTCATAAACATATTTCTTTGAAAGTGTGTTATTTGAAAGTGGAAATTTAATTAGTTTGTGTAGAGTTTGTATGATATAACATTTTTTTTTTGTATTCTTTAGAGGTCGTTGTTTCCCAAAAAAACAAATAAACATTTTAAAAGAACTCAATGAGCTAAAGAATTATTGAATTCGCATAGTTTTAATCTGTGATTGCTAGTAAACTTATTGATAACAAACTCAAACTTGGATGTTTATCGAACTAACTGACAGTTTACAAGTAAACTCGGAACTATTGACCCCAATTAAGGCGATGGCCCGTGACAGGATGCCGCGGTAATCCGGGATGATCCCGACAGAACACCTCTTGACCGTCCAACACACTATCTTTGCTGTTTTAACCAATTAATAATGATCCCTCACACTTTATTGAACTTCATAACAGAAAGTAGAGCTTTGAATATTTATCTATACCTGCTAATATTATAAAGAGATAAAATTAGTTTGTTTTTAAGTTTGCATGTAAGGCATCTACGCAACTGATGATCCAATTCAAAATTTTTTTTTCACTGGTTCATAGCTACATTATTCCTGTGTGTTATAGGCTATAAAATATATTTATATCATGCATACAAACGACTTCGAACGAAGTCGCGGACAAAAGCTAGTGGTAGATAATTTGTATGGAAACATCGAAGGACTTTCGCTTAGCGGAGGGTACTTGTATGAGTAAGTATTTTATGATATTGTTTTATGTAAATTCGTTCGTTCGTTCGTTCGTCTGTTCAATATGGAAAGTTAAAGTATGTGAGAAATGAACTTGGCCTAAACTGTTACGAACAGCTACGAACATCGCTGTGTGACGCTGGCAAGATAACAGCGTCACTCCATTTCCTCCCGTGGATGCTGTGGCTAGGATAACAGGTAGCAGCTTTATTTGTTAGTCAATCAAAATTTATTGCGATTTTTAAAACGGTTGCCAAGCGTGGAGATTATGGCAAATCCCTATTTTTTAGGAGTGTACCCGTGTCCAGAAGTGATTTCCGCGGGTTTGCTGATGTTGATGGGGACTCAAGTGAATGTGGTTCCTCGGCTTTTTATATAAATCGATGATTGCTTCATGGTTTCCCATGTAGCGGAAAACTGATATTCACGCGGACAGAGCCACGAGAAAAAGCTAGTATTATTTATAAAGCTCAAAATATACCAGTAAACAACTGCATCAAGTGGGTTCACGTTAGAACCCGGTTGAATTTTCTGGCTGAATGTAATCCTTCCCCTAAATTTATTATTTAAAGCGACCTCAGCCTTCCGTGGACCTAAATTATGCGATATTACACGGTGATATATTAACTTAAGACTCTGTTGAGTTAAATCAATTCCGTTGTAATCGCTAAACAATCTGATGCCGTTGCGTGCATTTATTTTGAGGTGGGGAGTTGGTTTTGACTTTGGGGTATATTCAAAGATACGTGTTTGGAATCAGAAGAGTATAAATGATTATCGGAATCTAAAAAATAAACTGATTATCATCATCAACATCATCCCCAGTCCATATCGTCCCCACTACAGGGGCACGGATCAGGAGGGGGATTAGGCCGTAGTCTACCGCGCTGGCCTAGTGCGGGTTGGTAGACTTCACACACCC
>WUAW01006616.1:13055-25293 GCA_017165845.1 Thaumetopoea pityocampa | reverse complement strand
AGACACGGGGGCGCACCTGAGGACGTTAGTCCGAACCCTCGGTGCATTTAATTGAATGATGATTCGTTATATTATACATATGAACGTCACTGATTGTTCCCTTAAAATATTTCATGCGATTCTGTTCATCTATACAAGAGGTCCCCAAACTTTTTTATTTCTTAGACCACTAGCCATATTCTTCGGTTTTGGGTAGACCCCCTGTTTAGCTAATATTGAACTTTTGCATTTTTTTACCATATTTAACCCAGTACTTGACTACTCCTCCCACCTGATTGTAAGTGGCGATGTAACCTGGGGTGATAAAATGCATTAGCGTAGTAAAAACCTATTCACTCTTGTCTTAAAGACACCTACATTATAATCGTATGAAAATGTTGATGCTGGAAGACTAATCCAGTTTTTGGCTGCACTTATTATGAATGTAGAAGCAAATGCTTTCTATGAGTGGCAGGGATGTCTACGAGGTCGGGGTGATAGCCCGCAGTGCGCCTAAGAGTCCTATGGTGGAAGGAGGATGGAGGAATTAGACCGTGTAATTCCTCCGCACACTCTCCAAAATGTATCCTATAGAATACTGTAAGGCTGACTACCCCACGCTGACTGGATAAATTCATCAACTTCAAATGTATTTCTGACAGATGTTATAGTATTATTCACTTTTTTCTGGCTGTAGGTAGTAGTTTATCTATATAAGTATGTTTATGTATGTTTATCATTGTCTACCATGTAAGACACAGGGAATCGTAGTTTGGTGCTAGATCAATGGGTGTGAGAGTGTAAAGAATATTATTATATCATAAATGATTGGATACCGTATACAATGGAGAAATTATAATAAAATAAATATATATGTACTCACTGTATTCACTTCTCATTCGGGAACTTTAATTACCTGAAAAAAATACAACTTTTTTAATAACACAACAAAAGCAGATGGCATTATTTCCCAATTACTAGCGTGGAGATTATGGCTAAGGTGGAGGCCCTATGACCAGTAGTGGACTACCGTGGGCTGGTAACGATGATCATACATTATATAGTATGTTGTTTATTATTTTGATGACTTATTGGTATAGTGGTAGTGGCCCTGTCTTCTGTGCCAAAGAGTCCCGTTCATGAATTAGAAATAACTCGGTGTACGGGACAGGGATCGAATCTACGACCTTTCGATCGCAAGCCGTATCTGGCACAACTACAGCATCAATGTACATATCAATTGAGGCTTTATCTAATTTTTAGTGTTGTTATTTTCGAGTGACTAGTTGAAAAGCCCGCAGGCCTTAGCAACACATATATTGAATTATAGTTTATCGATGATGGTCACATCTATAAGAATAAAATGTGTAATTTGTCGTGTGTTACTTCATATGAAGGCTTATGATCGGCTTCTCTTGGCGTGGCGATGCGGGCGTGCTCATAAAACGGGAACTAACTATGTTACATTAATTTCGCTTTACGAGCCCTGATTCGCTTTACAGCTGGCATAAAACTTGTATTAAATTAAAATAATAGGTTATTATTATCTCCTTTGATTTTTCTCATATACATTGCAGTAATAAAAATTTCAGTTATGCTCATTTAGCAACTAAACTTTGTGCCATATCGATTGAGAATAACGGGAATTAACCCCCAGAAATGAATTGGGAGAGAAACGTCACAACACAATCGCGAAACGAATGCGCCGCTTTCCATCCTCACTCAAAGTGGTACAGCATAATGCGACGCATATGAGTTTGATTATCGACACGTATTTTTATAACCTAAAAGTAGAAGGATATTTTCCATTCAAAAATTTATAAAATATTGTCTTTTGCCCGCGGCTCCGCCCGCCTGAATGTCGGTTTTTCGCTACATGAGAAGTTCCGACATAATCGTTGATTTATATAAAAAGCTTTAGAACCACTTTTACTTGACCTCTCGTACATAACAGTGACTTCTAAAACAGGGATCAAGCTGCGTTTCAATTCTGCTGGACCGATTTTGATGAAACATGCCGCAGTATTTAAGTCAGAATAGTAGCTTTAAGACTACTAACAGTTTAACCAAAATCTACCCGCTGATTTTGGCGTGAAATAAACAAACAAATAGAAACAAACAAACATCGTCGGATTCGGTTTCAGAAGCCCTCAATTAGTCGATCTGAGTAGTTTGTTTTTAAATATATTTGATTTTTGAAAATTTGAGATTTAACAATTTTATAATAGTATGGAAAGCATGTCAATTTTTATTAAAAGGAACAAAGTCAAGGAAAAGGAACACCTGATAATCATGCACCAGCCTAATATGTCATCATCATTATCTCACCTACTGTCCCACTCCAGGGTATGTGTCTGCTCTCAGAAAGAGAAGAACTAGACTATAATCCACTACGCTGGTCTAATGCGGGTTGGCCGACTTCACCCGCTGCCGAGAAAATCTCAGTACTCATCAGGATACATCAATACTCTACCAGGATTCCAACAGGGAGCCAGTTGTTACAGAAACAAGGTCACATCTACTGGACCAATTAGTGGAAAAAACTAAACAACCGATACGACAGTAAAAGAGCAAGAAAATTAATTTTTCACTCGGCTTTAGTAACAGTTAATTAAGGGCTTAGCGGACCCACCTGTGCGTTTGTTAACGGTTACGAAACTTTTAATTATCGACACGTTAGCCGTCCACCAGTTTGACCGCGTCCATAACCGATGACATTAATAAAATGATTTTATTCCACTATAAATAACAATAAAACCAACATAAAATAGTTTACTTGGTTCGTGATCAATACCAACAATTTTACAACCATTTTTACGACCCACCGACGATGGGAAGCCGAAAATGCCTAATTTGACTTCATTAAGTGCCCCGGGAACAATAAAATTATATTTAATAGATCGAAAAATGGGCTCGTTATGGATGTAAGCAACCTTAAATATCTTACTTTGTGGTTCATTTGTCATTCATTAATAGTTTTAAATTTGGAATAAAAATAAAGATGAAAATTATTTCAAAATATATAGCTGTATCTGCTTTAATTTACAATAAAAAAAAAACTTAAGATGTAAAGAAATATTTTATATGTGGAATATTTACACGGTTTAATAATCGTATATAATATAGCTTAACTGCAGAAATATTATTGCGCGGTATAAAACAAAACGTAGTGAAACCCGAGCAATACGTTCGCATTTACGAAACGCAAATGTCAGAACGTAAGACAATAGCTTTTTGATAAAAGAACACGCAACATGTCAATAAGAGCTGGCTGGAAAAAATAACCCCTTTTTAAATTTCAAATCGATCCTTTCACACTTGGAACAAGCGACTGCGACGGTTGATTTCCGTTCTTAATTCAAACAGAAGCTTCTTTTGTATAGGTTCTTATTTTTTTTCGAACTTTCAATGAGTGTTATACGAAATTCAATCGGTAATTTGAATACCGAATGAGATTCGATAGATTCATTCGATAAGTGACCTCGTTGAAAGGATATCGCTTATTTTATCAATCAAACTATTAACGATCTGATCAAAAGGATTTTTATATAAATAAAGCCAATTTAATCCGGTTTAGAAAAATCATTGGGCTAGTGTGCCCTACAGTAGGATAATAGATGTGTTTGTTGATGATCAGATATTATTATAATATATTAGGATTGTTTTCTGAGTCAATCTCAGCATAAGATCGGCAATATAATTGATATTTTTTATGGATTCAACACACTTGTAGATTATAATAATTACCATCTAGTATGGTATATACGATTTACCGATAATAAACTCTAAATAGTTTATTCAATCGTGAAACCGTTTATCTGATTGAGGGCTTAATAATTTCTCATCAGTTTTTTTTTCTCAATTTAGTACGATGCTGTAATACTCGGAACAGTGTCATTCTTTAAGCTCTCGAATAAATAACGCGCGAACAGGTCGCAGTCGTAAATTTAGTAACGTTCAGAATGTATCCGATCACGAACTCGGTGTGACTTTCATTGGATTAGAAAAATAAAATCTATAAAAACTCATAAAGTGATCATAAACACGAAGGAGGTAATAAAAAACGGTCCGATGTTGTCTCTCAGCTGTCGCGCGCTATTTCCGAACGGACAAAAATCGAACGCCATCGAACCACGAGGGGGATATCGTTACGATTTTAAAATTAGAACGTTCTTTTTCTTTTAGCGTTTTCATTTTTGTGTTATTGCTCGTGTCCTCTCCGTATTGGCTGTGACGTCACTTCGCTCCGCTCGCTTTATTGAAACGTGCAAAAGTCGCGTTTAATATTATGCACCTATTTCAGATTCGTTGATGTTTATTAGGTAGTTAGATCATGAAGTACCTGTAAAAATAACATTAATTTGACTGACGTAATTACGACGGGATACTGTGAGGTGACTGGAGTAAAGTAGAATGAAGATGCGACAGAAGATTATTCAGCATTAATTTCTTGGGCGAGTCATTGAGCGACTGCAATAATAACCCTTTTTTACTAGTGAAAATGCCTGTCACATTGATATATGAGGCTTAAAAATCAAGGGAAATCTGTGGTATGGAAGAATATGTAGTAATAAAGATAGAAAAAGGAATATTTAGATGGTTCGAATACGTAGAGAGGATGGATGAAAGAAGATTAACGAAGCAGATTTATAGGACGAGTTTGAATGGGCAAATCGGTAGGGGGTCGACCCAGGCGAACGTATCTCGATCAAATCGAAGTCGTGGTGAAGGAAGGTCAGGTTAGGAGTACCCACAACCGACGAGCATGTATGAAAGCGTTGATGAATGTAGAAGAAGCGAAAGATGTATGTCAAGATCGTAGCAAGTGGATAGAAATGGTCTCTGCCTACCCCAGCGGGAAAAAGGCGTGACTGTATGTACGTATGTAAGCTCAGTAACTACTGCTCCGATGCTCAAGGGTTGCTCAAGCTAACAAGATAGAGTTGACATAATATTACCGTGATGTGGGCGGGTCGTATTGTATAAATACAGATCTCTTCCTGTTGCATGGAGCTTTAGCTCCCAAGCTTCAGACACTTCATACAGGTGTGCAGAATTCTGCACGTCTGTCTAAGCCGTGAGGCCTGCTTAGTAAGAACCCTGCTAATCGCCTTTATATGTATTTGATAAACTCCCAAATTTAAATGGATGTCACATATTGTAGCATTCTAAGAGGGATGCCATCAGAGTATATTAAGAGGCAAATGAATCTGATGAAACGTGTTCATCTGTCCGGTTGAATATTTGTTACCTCTTCGCGGCTTTTTCGGTGATCAAATTGTTCTGGAAATTTCTTCTCTTTTCTGCGAATGTTGAAACAGCGACTGATGAGTAAAAATCTATTAAAATGACTACGACTACTCCGTTAATTAGATGATTTATAATCATGTTTTGACCACAACTAAAGCACCACGATTTTAGTGAAATTCCGAAAGTAGACATTGGTGCTAATTCTGCTGTAACAGAACTTAACTAAATTTAATCTCTCCCTATCTTTTTCTAATCTCAAATGCCAAAACGAGATAGTAAACATTTATAACGAGTACCGACCTACATTTCTGTTAAACGGTTGAAAAAAATGTTGCGTTTTTGCGTATCTTTAGTCCGTATGTTCTGAGATCGTGTCTAAATCTTTTAATTTTGACGTGTTTAAACGAAACTGACGGCACCAAAATTGTAGCTATCTCGTTATTGCGTTTGACATTAGAATACGATAGAGAGAGAGACTAAATTTAATTAAGTTCTGTTACCGCAGAATTGTGAAAGATCACGATATTTGAAACTAAAATTACAACAACTAATTATATTCATCGTAAAAAACACAAGAATTAATTATAACTAAATAAATGCATCAACAAACTGAAAATAATGTATTTTTTAAGTAAAAGCATCATTATTGTAAACACCACGTGCCAAGTGGGTGAGTGTCAATGAAACAGAACACAATGCTGCCAATATTATATTTAGAATGATTTTTTTTTTAAATTTAAAATCTTTTCAAAAGAAATTAATGTCATAAAAACTGAATTTATTTTAGTGGACGTTACAAAATTGGTTACAACACCGTTCCGTTTTACGGAATGTTGGTTGATTATTTTTTTTATAGCATTACACGTGTTCACTCTATCACCAAGACATTGTTGTAGCGATTAAAAATGAGAGTAAAGAAAACGAATTGCTTTTTTTATTTTTGATGAATGGCTGTCATGATTCGTCAGAAAAGAAAATCAGAGGTGTCTTAATTTATAAGTAGCGAATTTAATAGATACATTGTTAATTATAAAACTTATTGATAATATATATTTTTGATGTGTGATAACAACTTCGTCAATCCATTTTTTCCTGGTGGTTGCTCTAAGAACCAGCTGAGGCACCAGAATACTGGGCGCAGTATTAACATTTTATTCAATGAACTCTTTTTAATTGAGTTCTTTTCCAATAGAAATCTTCAAAAAGTTGATGATAAGAATGATGAATATTTCTAAATAAAAACCATCATCATACCACTTTAGGACACGAGTTTCCACAAAGTTCAACATATGCCCTTAATTTTTACAGCTGACAGGTGTCTGAAAAGTGCAGATATTCGTTGAATCTCAAGATAAAGCTAATACCTAATTATCATCGTGTTTCTAGCCGGTTCTTTCGGCAACCACATAAAAAATAAAGCTGTTCTTATGTCAGTGCCATAAAGCAATTATTTTTAAGAATATATTATTAAGATTTTACATTAAGACGACATTTTCAAATAATTTCACACATATTATGTTTATCTCGATGATGATGTGCTAAATACCATCGATGATGATGTGATTGATGTGCTAAATACCATAGCTGGTTCTTGGGGCTACCACAGAAAAATAATTCATATTTTTTTTTACTTTGGTACAGAAGCAGAGTCAGTGGCAGTGTTCCAATCAGAAGCCATGATAAAGTTAGCGTAATAGCCGGGGAATGAACCCAAGACCATTCTACACTACGCTACCATGACTCTCAGTGGTTATATATGTGTGTATTATGAATGATATTTTGATATGTATTACTGAATTTCTATTTCATATTTAAGTATTATTTTTAATTATATAGACTGTTGTTTATTATTTTTCAATCCAATATCTAGTTTCTCATGCAATCCGCCCAGTTCTATTACTAAGCATTCTTCATTTTATCTCAGCATTAAATGTGATTGACTTATAGAAGATGCCTCAGGTAATAAGTTCGCTGGTATAGATAATAGTGTATGAACCATAGATAAATATTAATTGATGCTTTATCTAATTTTAGTGTTGTTATTTTCTGAGTGACTAGTTGAAAAGGCCGCAGGCTTTAGCTGGCACCGATTACAGAAACGTCGGTACAAATCCCGCTGTGTCCGATGTGTCAAACTTGTCATGTCTGCCGCCGGTGGCCGCCATCTTGGTTCTAAGACTGTGCCGGGAATTCATTGATTAAAATACGACAAAGGAATTTTTTAATATTTCACTGTAGGTACATATTTTAGCGAAGCTTTCTTGCTACATATTGTGAGCAAAATGTCTTATAAAATGTGAGTGTATTACATTAATCTATGCTTAAGTCTCCTAACATAAGAAGGGCGTCAAAATTTACCATTTTAAAAATAACAGTTGGATATGGTAAGTTCTTTCAGCCAAGGAGGTGTAATGCATGCGGTTCAAGCTCATGTTCGGTGGGGTGATCATTGGATATGGCCCCCATATGTCGATCAGTGGATGTATCTCAGTTGATATTGTATTCTCTTAAGACTTTTGAACATTAAATAGCTTTTGTCCGCGGCTCCGCCCGTGTGAATATCGGTTTTCCGCAACATGGGAAAGCCTGACATAATCATACATTTATATAAAAAAACCTCAGAACCACTTTTACATCAAGCACCTTAACGGCGGCTATTAAAACAGGGATCACGCTGTATCTTCAATTCTACTGGACCGATTTCGATGAAACATGCCGCAGTATTTAAGTCGGAATAGTACTTTTAATACTATTATACTTTAACCAAAATGTACCAACTGGTTTTTGCATGAAGCCCGAACAAATAAACAAACAACGGATTTGATTTCAGAAGCCCTTAATTAGTTGATCTAATGACTTTGTTTTTAAATATCTTTAATTTTTGAAAATTTGACATTTAACAATTTTATAATAGTAACAGATTAATTCCAATCAGTTCAAAAGAAGCTGTCTTTTAAGAAAGGTAGGCGTTGCTTCAGGCTTTAGCTGTAAGCAAAGGAATACTTTCACTTACACTAACACATTGGACTGACACGGTATATTCCTAAATTAATTACGAATTTACTGCTTATCGTTGTAATTCTAGCTGGATAAAAGCATTTACAATCTGCTCCCACGAAGAAAATGATCTGAGGTAAAAAATACCTTACAGTCGTAGAACTAATTAATCACACTACCTGTATATTTTTATTACTTGTAATTTACAAATCGTGTTTAAATCCGTAAGTTGTTTAAAGAGTATTCTTGTTTCATATTAAGATTCTAGAACATAAAATGTTAGTAAGTCGATCATTAAAGTGTTACTATTATTTTTAACGTAACATCTTAGACGTGATAATCGCCCATCACTAGCGTGGATTATTTAAATAAATGTTGCCGCCTACGTTAAGAAAAAAAATTGCAGAGATTATATCAATATTGACTGTTTCCGTGCTCATTCAAAGAAAACAAGAGTCATAATTGTGTTTAATAATAAGATCATTTCTATAATGTTGGCCAACTTGTTTATTTTGCTATCAGCATTTGTAAAAATTTACAAGATGCCACTAAATAACAGGTGGGCTACATGCCAGTTTGGTCATCATTTCAGCCCATAGCTGTCCACTGCTGAACATAGGCCTCTCCAATCGAATTCCAGCGCGACNACACTAGCGTGGATTATTTAAATAAATGTTGCCGCCTACGTTAAGAAAAAAAATTGCAGAGATTATATCAATATTGACTGTTTCCGTGCTCATTCAAAGAAAACAAGAGTCATAATCGTGTTTAATAATAAGATCATTTCTATAATGTTGGCCAACTTGTTTATTTTGCTATCAGCATTTGTAAAAATTTACAAGATGCCACTAAATAACAGGTGGGCTACATGCCAGTTTGGTACATCCATGATATTAAAGAAAGTTGAATTCCAGATTAAGTAAGATCTCTTGTTTTGATGACATGGAGGAAATTTATAAATATGTCTAATATATCTTATTTCATTTAATAACATAAATGTGTCTATTAATTTCACTTCATTTTAAATTTATATAAAAGACCTATATTATAGACCTCGTTTCATTTAAACATAGTCTATCTTTATTATATAAAAGAGATTTTTTCAAGGATTCCCTTTTAAAGGGAAGGCAAAGGGATTTAAGCCCATACAGCCTTATCTGTCGTAGCTATATTATTTTTATAAGTCAATAAAATGCTGATGTATCTCATTTTATTGCTTCTTAGGAGTCATGACGCCAATCTGACGAATACCACATTGACTGAGCATGAGTTTCCGCAGACCTTTTGTCTTGAAAAAATATGGTCACTTTGCTGTGTTAGTCACAGTTTTATTTCAATGTTTCATATTCATATTGTTCACAATTATTGACGATTAATACACAAAACAACACCAAATTTATATATTAAACATCACAATAAACTAACATAAAAGGTTAAAATAAAACTTCAAATGATGCTTCATTCGGGTCGCCGCCAAAACTATATAAAAGAGAATAAGTCGCTTTCATTTATTTTTTTATAATAGTCGATGAGAGGTAGTGAAAAGGTAGGTGCTTGAGTTATAGAAAAGTTGCATTGGCAGTAAAACCCTGAATACCAAAACATGTTATATCCTCGTTTAACTGTGTTTCTTATTCAACAAACGTATGTATCTGTAGAATGGAGAAACATCTCATTTTGTTCCTCAACCATGGATTTTCCTGTTTGTATTTTAGTTTTTACATGTACAATAAAATTCTAATAATAAAATATCTTAAGTATCGCAGCATCTCAATACTGTTCGGCATTTTTACTCGCTCAGAATCCTAAAATAAAATCGGGATAGATGTATAATCCTACATAATGTGAATTTTGATCATTCCACGCGAAAGGCAGATGGTGTGTTTTGTCTTTTAACATTAATTCATTACGCTAGAGGTGTTCTATATTATCAGATTTTATAGAAGCGTTCACTAATTTTATCATAAGGTAAGTCACATTAGAATAGGTCATAAGGGATAATATAGAAATTCCTTTCGGTTAGGTTTTTGGACTAAATGCTATAATATCACTTTTAAAGGGATTATATTATTTAATTTTTCAATTTGCTAATAGCATAATATAAGCAACCAAATAAGCAACCACTATACGAATACAATAATACTTCGCCATAGTTAAAATAAAATGTTAACGTTAACGAAAATAACAATAAGAATAAAAAACAAAAACATTTCATAACGGACATGCAATTTTTCAGCGCCATTGACGCTTCCCGGCAGCCGTTCGAAAATCGAAAAACATTTCAAATATAGAACACCCCGCTGCCGTGTTCGAACTCTTTCAAAATACGCGCGAGAATCGAAAACAGCGATTAGTTTTAAATGTCTCCGTTCGAACTTTTAAAAATAATGTCGTATTCTTAATTTTAAATATAAACCGACGCACGCGTTCTATTTCGTCGCCATTTTACGATGTTTGTCAGTTTAATGATTTCAGTTACGTAATATTTTGAGATCGGTATATACGTACATAATGTTTTACTCGATATATATGTAAATACATAAATGATTTAGTTGATTGTACTTTGATAATTTTTAAACTGAAAGCAAGGTGTGTATCATCAAACAACAAATATAATAATTTATTGGTAAGTACAGTCAACTGCATAAACATACAGTTACAGTAATCGCTATTGTAGTTTGAAATCGAAAATTGTTTTATTATAGATGTAAGTATTTAAATTGTGTGCAATACTCAACTTAATAATCAATTAGTAAAATTCAAACTCTTATGTTAATTAATTTTAACATACTAAAAATACACACTACGTATGAGAAGGCTTAACGTTTCATAGATTTTGCGCACAATGTAAGATGTATTTTTTTAATAATGACTAAGTCCAGATTTATGAAGTCATATTTCTTGTAGTTGGGCGTGCAACCAGTTAGTTCTATTGCAACCGAGATGCGTATCGCGCACCAAACAATGGGTTGTTCCACTCGCACTTGCTTTGTACCGTCAGCAAAAATAAACAAAAAAAGAAAACAATATTATTTTCATATGTATACTAGTTAAAATTCACCGCTTTGTCTGAAAAAACCATAGATATTGATGATGATTCAAAATATATATATGTATTTGCACTTAATCTAAACTAAATATTAAATAAAGTATAATATGAAATCTTACTTTAAAAGTAAAACTTATAGTGGCTGATCCGTTAAAAGTAATGCACGCACTTTCCATTTATTTTATAGGGAACAGAATGTTACATGTAGGCTGTGATAGTGGTGCTAGACCCGACTTTATATCAAATGGTCGTACGTTCGATACCCGTCTTGTATGACTGAGTTATTTCTAATTTTTGCACGGTCTACATTGTAGACACCAATATATTCAACGGAGAATGAAACTTCGTGAGGAAAACTACATGCTCGCATGGGTGTATGAAGTCTACCAACCCGGACTAGGCCATCGTGATAGTCTACAGCTTGTTCTCCCTCCTGATGAGGGAAGGTCCGTGTCCCTGTATTGAGGACGAATGTGGACTGAGAATGATGGATGATGGATGATAATATATCTAATTATTTATTTAAAATTCTTATACAACGTGTAAAGTTGGGCTTAATGCGTGAGGCATTCTCTGTCAGTCTACCATTGGGTAGTGCCGCGATAATAGTTAGTGCTAAGAGAATGACAAGTACAAACATACACTCCCATATTTATCTGGCGTGCACTCTATTGTTTTCATCCTAATCGTTTATGCTGACTGTACACAGAAACATTTTGCAGTTCGATAGCGATCTGTCAAACATGAATGACATTTGAGTCGCACCGTTACACCAAACAATATAATTGCTTATTTCTATGCTGACAGAATCGAAAATCGTTTGAAATTGTTTATTACACCTTTATATATGTAATTTTTTGAAAACAACGATGTTTAAATGTCTTTCGCTTAGGCAACTTGTAGGTATATTGTATTATATTACTTGGCGTCCTTTTAGTGGTCCTTTGGACAAGCATTGGGGTC
>WUAW01006613.1:49673-63426 GCA_017165845.1 Thaumetopoea pityocampa | reverse complement strand
CAACGTAGACCCCCGTCGAGTCTCCCGTGGTCCCCTGGGGGTCCACCTGGACCACTTTGGGAACTAAGGCTCTAAATAAACATGAATTATCCAATTACATTAATTACAGGACAGGAAAATACTGCCTTAAACAACTTAGACGCTAGTATAAAACACAAAATACACTAGTGCGCGTTTCTTAAAGAACTTCACAAAGAAATAATTACGAATCTAACTATTTTTAAACACTCATATAAAAATGAACTCTTGTTAAAAAGACGACAGAAAACGTGAAGTGACGATTTCATATATATGGATATATGAAATCTATCTTCTATACTGTTATAAAATAGTTAACATCAAATTATCTGAAAGATATTTAAAAATAAACTACTCAGGTCGACTAATTAAGTGCTTCTGAAACCACATCCGTCGATGTTGGTTTATTTGTTTGTTTGGTCGGGCTTTACGCAAAAACCAGCCGGTAGTTTTGGTTAAAAGGTTAAAGGTACTACTCCGACTTAAATACTGTGGCATGTTTCATCAAAATTAGTCCAGTAGAATGGAAGTTACAGCTTGATCCCTGTTTTAGTAGCCACCGGTAAGGTACGAGAGATCAAGTAAAACTGATTTTAAGGCATTTGATATAAAACTATGATTGTGTCAGTATTTCCCATGTAGCGGAAAACCGACATTCACGCGGCCATAGCTGCAGGCAAAAACTAGTAAATCTATTAATTTGTATCGCGATTTTCCATAAAGCGGAAAACCGACATTCAGGCGGGCGGAGCCGAGGGCAAAAGTTAGTGATTAATAAAAATTTACTGGAAGTTAAGTATAATTTGGTTGAACTGCAAGACGATCTTCAGAAGTATCATCATTATTGTCTGAACTACAATTCTATATTGAAACATGGTAAGTGGAATTGTGTCTTGAAGATCGAAGATAAAGAACCTATGTATGTATATATGAGTTGTCATAATGTCATAATAAAATATTCAAGTGTGTTGGCTCACGCGCATGGATTTGGATTGGACATTGAATGAAAAAAATATTGTATGGATAGTATATGGTGATATGTATGGTATGGTATGGGTGGTATACATATATGGTTGGTATATATGATAATATGTATGGTATAATATGATATGTCAAATATATGGTGATAGTTAAAATAGATGATAGGTAAAATATATGGGTGGCTACTAATAAGCTTACTGGCTTGGATGCCAATGGTTATTAATGTTCTATGGCTATAAGCCATGATTGTATTTATGAAAATGAAAAAATGCAACATAAACATTACCCCCAATTTAATGGAAGTTGACCTGAGGATAGTCGCGTGTGTACTCTACACATATGCAATAAGTCGAAAACTATTTAACTGTACTCATAATTTAAATTTTATTCAAGACTACTTGTAAAGTGAGATTCGATTGACGAAACAAATATACCGGGCGAATGTGAGTGGAAGTGTCGGAAGAGGGCGCCCAGGCAAAACTTACTTGAACCATATCAACAACTTGTTCCAAAAAGGCCAAGTTCGTAGCACCCTTAATCGACGAAAGTATATGAGAAGATGTATGGATGTGGATGAGGCGAGAGAAGTGTGTCAAGATCGTAGTATGTGGGAAACTGTGGTCTCTGCCTACCCTTATGGGATGCCGGCGTGAGTGTATGTATGTACTTGTAAAATGTGCTTTAAAATTTGCAGCAAATAAGAATATATCAGGTACAACAGGATGCCACAACAGAAGGAAAGAACACCAGAAATAAACATTGTAATGTCAAATGAAAGAGCCACGGAAGATATCAAACCAACTCCGAATGTAATTTCAATATCTGATCTTAACAATTTAATTGAAGCTAAGATTAATGAACTCAAACAAACTATTCATGAGGATTACCAAAACATATTTGTGGGATTAAATAAGGTCTTGAATGAATCTCAATCGGTCAACACATATATCGAGCAGTTGAAACCGATGGAGAATGATACCAGGGAATATCGAATGGTGAAGCAAAAGGCAATGAATGAGCTGATCAATAAGCTTTCGCAACAGAATTTCAATAGGATGTAATTATAACTTATATTTAAAAACTCAAAACTTAGAGACCAATTAAAGAAGGTAAACATTTTATTATTCCTTCGCTACTACGGGTGACTATAGTCACCCGCCACAAAACGCCACATGGACACGACGGGTGGCTATAGTCACTCGCCAGAAAACGCCGCTTATACACGACGGGTGACTATGGTCACCCGTCGCATCTCTTACAGAAATGGAGCCAAAAATCAAGGCAGATGCTATAGACTAAATTTTTTCAGTTCGCAAACAATTGTAAGTGCTATTGCAATGTTTATTTTTTTCGAGAGCGTTTTGTCATTGGCCTCTGGCACTTATAATTATAGATATTATTTTGTTGTGTAATGTAAAAATATTAATTGTATTGTTGAATTAAAGGTAATTTTGACTATTAGTCCTGCTAAAGCCTATTGATATGAAACATTATTATTATTTATCGGTCGACGAGAGCCACTAAATCTATCTATATACTAATAGTATAATAACTATATACTAAATATACTATTATAAAACTGTTAAATGTCAAATGTTAATGATTCAAAATGTTAATTTTCAAAAATCAAAGATATTTAAAAACAACCACTCAGATCGACTAATTAAGGGCTTCTGAAACCGAATCCGTCGATGTTTGTTTATTTGTTTGTTCAGGCTTAACGCAAAAACTAGCGGGTAGATTTTGTTTAAACTATTACAGTCTTAAAGGTACTATTCCAACTTAAATAATAGAGCTTGTTTTGTTAAAATCGGTCCAGTAGAATTAAAGATAGAGCTTGATCCCTGTTTTAGTAGCCGCCGCTAAGGTACGAGAGGTCAAGTAAAAGTGGTTCTAAGGTTTTTTTTATATAAATCTATGATTGTGTCGGGATTTTCCATAGTCGATAACATTTTGGTTTGGGATATGCCAGCCTTAAAAGATCCATTCACTCTCTGACCAATGCTTCACAACAGCACACAAGTTCTCCAGTTTTCACTTCTAAGACACAGTATTAGCATAGTTTGGCTTTGAATAGGTTCACCTATATAAGTGTATCAATTTTTGATGGTTACATATTAAACATAGATTTCTTTATAAATTTGAGTATATGATTGTAAATTGAATAAAAAGGAATAATTGAGTCTGATTTTTATCTATCAATCCTTTTTCCTAGAAATAATAAACTAGTATGTATACTACTAGTATTATATTTGGATATAATTCAGCTCTATATGTGCCATAGACTCATTATTATACTGTAGTTACTTTTCCCTGGAAAATTGTTTCTTTGTATTAGCATAACCACTGAAAATATTATCAATACGAGTAGAACTGCAGATTATACATATATAGTAATGTAGTTTTTTGCAAAATTGCAAGCATAGTGCACTAATGATTGGGTAATGTAATGATAACTTACCAGCTCATTGTACTTTTTCAGCACAATATTTCTTTCTCTTTTCTCTCCATCTAACAATTTTCTAACATGTGCAAACTTAGCTTCCCACTTGCTAAGCGTTCGGAGAGCCTCATCTAACTCTGACTGCAGTCGGGCTGATTCGGCTTCTGAATTCGACCACTGTAAGCGGACCCACTCTACCTGCTTTACAAATGCTAGGTAACCTGTCGAAAACAAGACGATTGTAAGTACAAATGAGAAATGCTTTAATTTTCATAACTGGGCTTAGTTACTATTGCCAAGTTGACACAAAAAAAGTATACTCAGACCTAGCAGGCACTGTTGTGTAGGTAGTGCTGATGTAATAATAGCATCAATCTATTCCTGTGGGTGCTCTGAGAATAGTTGAGGAATGCACTGGGATAGGTAGAAGCATTGTCCCATGATTCCATCAACATCTAATACCATCTCAGAGGTCCAGCAATAGAGATACACAGGTTCATAATGATAAGTAGGTATAAGTTCCAAGATACTAAGATTTAAGATATGATAAATACAAGGCACAGCTCAATTGATGTGAGAATGGGAAATTTTGAACTTGGACTAGTCATACATTGGGAAGCTAAGGCATGAGATGAACCAGAGGTCAGGTGAGTTGGAGGAGAATAGCGACAGGATGCATAAGATCCTGCAGGATGACATGCTACAGAGCTAATCTTTGTATTGAGAGATAACACATTGAACAAGATAGCAATACTTGAATGAGTGAATAAATTATATTACTCCTTTTTCCATCACTGTGGCTATGCCTATGTAGCACATCGATTATATTACAGACACCTACAACATCACAATAATATCCTAAAAGGGATGGTCAGAGATGCGCAGAATGATGATACTAAAATTTTTATACTTCACTAAACTCTTCAAGAAGCAGTGTTTCATCATGAACCAGGGCAACTAACAGCCATGTTAATAGCAAACTGTGCTAAAGATAGTTCCTGAGGAAAATAGTGATACCTCAGACAGTTCTAGATGAAGCGAACCTCTTATGCTGGAAGCATACAGCAAATAGGTAAAGTAAGAATTTATATTCTAAAGATAATTGACTAAATAAATGGTTACAAGGTCAAATATGTAAGCACCGTTCACTCATAAAGGTGTATAAAAGGATGAATATGTAAAAAGCAGAGTACCATAATTATAGCATGAGACAAGGTAAAAAAATCAATGCCAGTATTAATATATATATTTCAAGATCATCATATGTATCAAATCCTAAATTATAGTTAGAATCCTATATCAATAGACTGAAAGAAATCAGTCCTCAATCAAGTCCTCAGATGTAGTAAAATGTTATAATTGTAATATTGTGATAAACAAAATTTTTTCATTTATATGGGTAATTTTGACTATTGCCACTGTTAAAGCTTTGTAATGTATTTTAAAAATATGTGACTTTCAAAATACAATATAGCCACAGGTCCTCTATTGATTAAAAATTATTTTATGTCAATAAGCTTTAGCAGGACTAATCTTCAAAATTATCGTATATAATTAAAACGTATTGAACATATTTTGGTAATAGTGATTAATAAATTGTATATAAAAAATGAGTAAAATACGTATTGAACATATTTTGGTAATAGTGATTAATAAATTGTATATAAAAAATGAGTAAAAAGTGACCCCTAGGAACAACAACAATGTCCATGGCACATGCCCTTAATAGTACCTTCAGGTGCCAGGGGCAGTGTTTCCTCAGAAAAGGGCTCGGAAAATCAAGGCATTGCGGGCCATGGGAAAAGTTTTGGTATAATCCCTCTCATATATTAACATCGGCCACTACGAAGTTTTTAGGCGACAAGACACGCCCGGAGTTGGTTGAAATCTTATACAGGGTATTCTTTGCGTTAAAAAATGATTAGACGAGATTTTAAAGTTATATATTGTTTACGCCCGACAAAATAAATACGCGAGCACAACATAAATGTAGTAGGTAGTTTCAGAATTTTTACTGAAATTACTACAATTATTTTAATTTTTAATTTAATATTATGCATACATAATTTACAGATTTTTATAAATTAACCTGGTATTAATACTTACATTCTTCACAGGCTCCATCATTAAGAACATTATTCAAACGATTTAAATCATCAAATTGTGCCACCAGGGACAACCTCATTCCAGGACTTGAATCCGAATTATCTGTACTCATTATTATACTATAAATAACACGATGAATATGTACAAAATAATATTAACCACTTCTTTTTATCAGTATTTTTACGTTTCACAATAAATTGCAACGCATAATATTTAACCGCAAAAATCTTGAAATAACGACTTTCGAGTCACCCCATAAACTCATTTTTTATATAATATTTTATGGCCTGGTATCTGAGATTTTTAAGCCAAATCATTATTTTAATATATGAATCGTCTAGAATCAAAAGCAGCTATATCGTTATGAGCAATTTTTGAGTAACTAAAAAAGAAAACGTGATTAAAAATTTATTTGCATTATATTGACGTCTTTGATACTAAATCAAGATTTAGTGTTGATTTTCCATTGAACATGGCCAATATCAATTTAAACAAACAGATATACTATTAAAAACATTGATTTTTTTCATTGTCGGCTAAAAATTGCCAAAAGTGAAATAGAGTCATATACTTAAGTCAGTTTAACAATAAAATATCGGTGTGTCACATTTTAATGTTCTTGGGAGTTTTGAACTCAACCTGATGAATACCACTTTAATTGAGCATGAGTTTCCGGAGACAAATTGTTTTGAAAAAATGCAGTCACTTTGCTATGATAGTCACAGTTTTATTCCACTGTTTCAATATTGTTCACGATTATTAACGATGAATACACAAAACAACACTAAATTTATATATTAAACATCACAATAAACTAATATAAAACGTTAAAATAAAACTTCAAGTGACGCTTCACTCGGGTAGCAACCCGAGTGAAGCGTCACTTGAAGTTTATAGTATCGTGTTATTTAACAGCAGTTAAATCTCATACCATGGATAACTAATTACAGATGCGAATTAAATAGTAAGAACATTTTTTTGTACACTGGTGGTACGAGACAATGCGTGATTAGGAGATTCAGTTGAAGAGGCAATAATATAGTAAAGTAAGTTTCTTTTTAAAATGTTATTGTTCAAGTGCCCATCCTACAATTTCACCTTTTCTCTCCTTTGATTCTCCTTATTGAAGTACTATCAAACGGGATAAATAGGGACAAGATTGAACTTAAGATGACGTTTTCAATGTCTTGTCTACTAATTTTGGCAGTTTATGAAGTAAAAACTTGATTAAAACAAAGATTTAATTTAAGAAAATATTGATTTAATTAAAAAAAATACAAAAATAACTAAAATTATCGGCGAGATACTTACATTTCCTTGAAATATAGGCTATACCTATTTAAATTCTTATAGAGGTAAATAGGGACCAACTTCAAGACAATCGGGAAAAGTTGTCAGGATTGTCACAAACCCAATCAGATAGGTACCTACCTAATTAAAATGTTTCATTTATTAGACGTAGATACATAGTAGGTAAAAACTTAAATTCTGTTCTCTTTATATATAAATAAAGCTCTTATATGTGTTATGGTAAGTTAAAAAAATAGTGAAAAGGAATTTAATTTATATACCAGTTTTTAAAATTTACTGAAATGTTCTATATCTTTTTATTTATTTTTTTATTTTATTACATGGTCATCTAATTATGTTGAACATTTTAAGTCTCCAGCTCAACGGGAAGTCAGTTAAAAAATAATTTTAAAATTCCACCAAGAGATACAAGAGAACTTGTATATCTTTATTTTAAGTTTACGTGGTACATAATCTTTTAATAATCAACACTTCTAGTATACAACACGATTATTCAATAATTAACAAGGAATCTTCAATCATATAACTTAAGTTAAATAAAAACCTTAAATAGGTAAGATGGGAAGCGCGAACACAGCGTTATAACCAGTCTGTGCGCATCAAATACATGGCATTACATATCCTATTTATAAAAAAAACTATACCATTTTAAAGTAAATTAAATACATAGCTCACTTAAATATTTCATTGGAAAAGTGTAAAAAAGCACTCGTGAAATTGGAACCATAATATTTTTTTTCTATAGAGCCAATACTCAATCGTAATTTGGAACCAATAGATTACTAAAATATATATATATGCAAATATATTATTCATTTTTAAATGATTTTTAAAGTTTGAAAAGCAACCTATTTTTCATTAGTTGATAACCTTGTATTAAGCTTTTACTGTCCCTAATGACCAATTCAGCTCGTTACTAATAACCAATAAAGGTCCTTATTAGTCCGATTTACCATCCCTATACACTCCGGAAGCACCCTTAATCACCTCTTTAAAAAAACGGCAGCAACTTAAGTATTATATGTTATAATACTTATAGGGCGGCAGGATTTTATCTTAGTATATTGTAATTTATTAGTATATAAATGTGTTTGTGATTATAAATTGTAAACAACATCAAAATAAAATTCTGAATAAAAAACAAAAGTGAATGTAAGCAATATTTTTATTATAACTATCGCCTAGTCATGTAATGTGCATCAGATTTATCCCAAATACCCAAGAAGTAATAAAACATGGTTAATGGCATTTTATTGTTAAATGGAAGAAACTTTGTATGTATATTATGTAACTGAGTATTAAAAGGATGAATTACCTAAAGCTATAAAACATTTTATTTAAATATTCTAATTTTGGCAGACGTTTATTTAACTTTTGTTTGACAAATCCCAAGACTTACAGTATGGTTTTGCTCCTTCGCCTATCTATATGGACGAAACAAACGACTACTCTGTTTGACACTGACAATTCAAGACTTCATACTTCATACTCATTGACAAGACAAGTAAGACAAATCGCGATGACGTTCGGTTGAGACCGGTGGTTTATTCGTCGGTGTGAGCTGCTGCATGCCGAATATTTGTGCAGTATTAATTATTTCCAAAGTTTCCGGTGTTATAACCACCGCGTGACGCTATGGCGGACGAGGAGAATAATTGTGATGAAGGTGGTGGTGAATTGAAAGCGGGTCAGGCCTTTCGCCTGCGGGGCCGTAAGGGAGCGCTCAAAAAGAAGAATGTTTACCTGGTGAAGGACCACAAATTTATGCCGAGGTTCTTCAAGCAGCCTACTTTCTGTTCCCACTGCAAGGATTTTATATGGTAAGTGGTGCTTTAATTTTTTCTATGCGTATATTTTTACATACCTAGCGTTATTTTAATGAGGAATTAAAAATACACTATTTGTTTACAAGTAGGAGGCGCCCTGTGTTCGTATTAGTTTTTTGTGCGGCGTTTTGATGATAACAGCATGTTCGTAATGATCGTGGTTTACGACATACTTATTACGTATTTTTCATTTATCTAAGAAGTACGTATTTTTCATTTATTTAAGAAGTGTCCTTGTTTAATTTAAAAATTTCAACTTATTATTTGGGTTTAGTAAGAAATACACGAAACATTATTTTAATATCAGTTTATTTCGTTTGAACGGATCCACAATGTTGCATCTATGTCTACAAGTTATGTACAAATTATATATCATAGGGAAAATAATTATATTTATTCAGAAAAAATATATATGTTTATATATTTAATATTTTAGTTGTTCATTTTATTGTTTGACATACATAATATTAGAAATGTATATAGCTTTTTTAATGCTCATTATTTCATATTTTATCTGTATATATATATATATAACTAGTGCAACATAAAATATCAATATATTATTTCCTGCAACATATCATCAAGTAGGTATTGAATTATTAAAAAATTGTAGGAGATATGTTAAGTTTACTTATGCAGGTGTAATTCATCAATTTTTTTGCTTTAGATTATTTATAATATAAATAACAAAGTAATCTGAAATATCCTTTATTAACCATATAATATTTTATCATTCTCTGTTAAAAAATAATACATAATATTATTCTTCTTCAGTGCCTCTCTATTATTTTAGTTTAACTGCCAGTTTCCCAAAATGGGCTATGTCTGGAACAAGTGTGAAATATGATACTACTCCAATCCCTAGTATGGGAAACATAATTTATCATATTTATATGTCTATATCATAGTATACATCATTAAAAAAAAAGTATCATAATTATTTATACACTACTATATACTGTAATCTCAATACTTCAGTTAAATATGTGCTGATATAGATATCCATCTGCGACTGTTATTACTTACCATGCAATAGTCCATACGCTTGATTGCAATTATGTATGTGAGATACTAATTTTAATAATTTCTCCTCATAGAATGGTTTCCTGAGAGACATCTCTTTTTTATTTATCCCATCACTTAAATTTATTTTATTCTATCTGTATATTATTTATTGGTGTGTCAAGAAAGTATTATCTATACTTTATATAGAAAAAAAAAGATAGTTGCAATTTCAAAATTTATAATAAAATGCATTACAAGTCTTGATACTAGGCCATAATAACAAAAAATCCCCTAGGAAATAATAATAAAATTACTTGTCTAATATACATAATTATATAATGGTAAGATTGCTCCTTATTTCTACAGATTTTCAATTTATAAATGGATACAATAAACATTTCTGGGATAAAATCTATCCTATAATATTAATAATATAAAAGTCTAATATAATATAGCCTATAATAAAATAAAATAGCCTATAATAAAATATAAAAGTCCCATCGGAATTGATCCAACACTTTCGGAGATTAGCCTGTGCAGAAAATAGACAGAGAGATAGACAAAAATTTATAAGCGCCTGTTTGAGTGTTTGTTACGTGCAAATAGACATATTAACTCAAACAAAAAACATTTAATCGAAAACGTTTCCGTAATTCCGTTACGGTAATTGCTTGGCTAGTATATCTATACTATTATAAAATTATTAAATGTAAAATTTTCAAAATACAAAGTTGTTTAAAAAAACCTACTCAGATAGTCGATATGATTAAGAGCTTTTGAAACCAAATCCGTCGATGTTTGTTTATTCGGGCTTCACGCAAAAATAAGCAGGTAGATTTTGATTAACCTATTACAGTCTTAAAGGTACTATTCCGACTTAAATACTGCGAAATGTTTCATCAAAATCGGTCTACTAGAATTGAAGATACAGCTTGATGACTGTTTTAGTAGCCGCCGTTAAGTTACGAGAGCTCAAGTAAAAGTGGTTTAGTGGTTTAGTAGGGCTTTTTATATAAATCTATGATTGTGTCGGGATTTCCTGTGTAGGTGGAAAATCGACATTCACACGGCAATAAATAATATCCTTAATTATTGAATAGTGTTCTCCTAAATATAATAAACAATATAAGGGAACTGCAGTTATTTGTAGCCCCAAGCTTGTATGATATGGCGTGAGTCGTCGATTGAGTCACGAAACTGGAATCCGTACAACTCGAACTGGGTACATATACAAGTGTGGTCGGAAATTCGGGCCGATGAGTGCCTACTGCAACATATTCACACCGGCAGTATCCTGATATAAGTCAGACTCTGCTATTATTGCAGGAATGTGACTGTCCTCAATGCTTGCGATGCCTGATTTCAATTGAGTAAACATCCGAGCATGTATTCTGTAAAAGCTTTAAATATTTTTCATTTGCATTTTACAAAAATGTGGTAACCCCAGATTTGAAGGCAAGATATAAATTCGCGTCTAGACCGCCATAACTTCTGCGTCATTTCTCTATTTGAGTGCCGCGAGAATCAGCTTAGCTATACACTATATATAGTAATATATAGTAATTGACATAATCCTGCGATTCAGTCAGTATTTATTGTATTATCTATGACCTGGAGATTATGACAAAAGCTCTCCTTGAATGTGACAGATTGCCAGTCTGTGTGTTGATTTCAACATGCTGATGAAAACACTGTACGAATATTGTGATAAATATTCAACTAGGGTAAGTACACTCGTGATAAGGGCCTGCTTTTATGAGGACTTATGAGAGCTACCTCATAGCATGCGGTTACTAATAATCAATGGGGCAGAAAGGTTATCGTGTGGGATCTATAGATCTGTAGGCCTCGCGCCTGATGTATCGACGACGTATCGAGTTCCGGGTAAACTTAGGATGTAAGAGGCAGAAAATCGTTAATCGTGGTCTTCCTTGATAGATTCTTTGTCCAGCAGTGGATGTATATCTTTAGGCTGATGATGATGCTCTATGCTTTACTGAAATATACGTATTTAATGTTCAGTTATTCGTACATACTTTCAAGTTCATGTAAGCCTCGTAAAAGTAATCAATCTGTTTATATTCAAAGACGTGTCTATATGAGAAACGTTCCTATATCTGTGGAGACTCAAATATACCGAGAATTGTTCTTGTAAATTTATAGTCTCTATTTTTATATCAGCATCCGCTTGCTATACAATTTTGTTGCACAATTCTTGTGACAAGAATTTGGCTCCAGAGAGTAAAGTTTATTGATTTCAACCACTTAATGTTATAATAATAACCGGCGGTATATTGTCGCGTTTATTTAAATGTATGGGATAACGTTTAATCGGTTAATTTTGAAATGCGGCCAAGGTGGAACGAACCGAATGAATCCGTCCGTACGCAGGTAAATCCGTGCCCGCATAAATACGTCAGCGTATGAGTGAGGTATCTGTATTGCTAAATGTTTGGTGAAGATCATTTAGTATGGAAGTTCATATAATACTGTAATTTGATATAATATAATAGTTAGCGAAATTTAAGCAGTTCTATTTTAAGATGTTATTAAAATATCTAAATAAACTTTTATGTTGTTTTTGGGATCTTTTAATATCGTGGTGATGTACATCATTAGCCCAGGGAAATCCACACCTGAACATGGGCCTCGTCTTTAAATAGAGGATATTTCCGTAATCTCTTCGCTTGGCAGGCGTCTTAAAGACCACAGTAGATTTTGATTGTATAACAAAATAAGGCTGCTACCCATTATCCTGGTACATTCTTTAGCTGGTTTTCTCAGCTCCCACGGGAAGGGATGAAGTGACGTTATTTATGCCGACGCCACACAGCATGGTACAGCCAGCTCTAATTCAGCCATATAAGACCTGAATTCCTCCTACGCTGATGTTGGTCGCGTACGTCGGTCGCGCGTACGAACGTACACTGTGTTCTACATAGCAATACACTGCGAGGCTGATGGCGGCGTCAGTCAGCATCGTAGTGTGGTGCTATATAGAACACAGTGTACGTCCGTACGCGCGACCGACGTCAGCCTAGGAGGAATTCAGGCCTAACACACGTCGCCTTTGGACAACTCTGTAGTGTATTAGGAAGGTGTAGAGAGGTCAGTTGTCACCTCACTGTGCATTATGCCTATATATATTGATTAATAAAAGGTTGTCTGTCTGACCGTGGACCGTAGAGGATATTATAGGCAGGCCCTGCTACTCACCCAATAGTTCGACAACCTATGAGTATTTTAGATACAGAGAAAATCCTGCATAGTATTACAACAAGCTAAAAATGCGGCTTGTGGGGCACGTTAGATTGCTATTGACTAAAAACTCTACGGTAACTTTCTTCGACACATACGTGGGGCCCGGTACTTAAACTTCTCCCTGAAGAGGAAGTTCTCGGGGGAAGGGGACAGGGATATACGTCGGATGCAAAAGGCTGAAAACCATTCATTGCTAGCAGTACTCTAATAATAATAATAATATTCTGGACACCTTTTTCACACACATTGATCTAGTCCCAAAGTAGGATCGCCTGTATCTTGGGTACTAGACAACGATATACATACTTATATAGATATAAATACTATACATAAATAGATAAATACGTCCATGACTCGGATACAAACCTTTGTGCTCATCACACAAATGTTTGACCCTACCAGGATTCGAACCCGGGACTCATTGGCACAGAAAGCAGGGTCACTGCCCACTGTGCCAATCAGTCGTCATTAATGCATTGAGTATGTATTGCGTTATATAAATCAGTATTCATCCCCACTCCATATTCGTCCCCACTACAGGGGCACCGTCCTCCCCTCATCAGGGGTATTAGGCCGTAGTCTACCGCGCTGGTCTACTAAGAGTTGGAAAATTTCACCCACCCGGGGGGGGGGGGGGGGGGGGGGTGTCATACAGGTTTCTTCACGAAGTTTTCCTTCTCAGTTGAGTATTGGTGTCTACAATGTAGGTCGTGCATGAGTTTAGCATTCTGTATTTCTGTATGGGGTGGGAATTATAAAACACTAGATTTGCCCGTGACTTCGTCCACATCATCATCATCCT
>WUAW01006613.1:14651-29764 GCA_017165845.1 Thaumetopoea pityocampa | reverse complement strand
TGAACCTCATAAAGTGGCGGCGTCGTGGTTCGCCACCCGACACGTCTCGTTGCCCACGGGGGCGAACTGTGTGATGCGGATATCGACTTTGCTCACTAAGCGATCGTAGCAGGTGGAAGGAAGTGGTCTCTGCTTGCCCCAATGGGAAGGAGGCGTGACTGTGTGTATGTAAATAAAAATAAAATTATATAAAGGATGTCCAGCGGAAAATTTTCAAGTTTAAATTATTATTGCTCGCAAACTAACGAGGTGAGGTAAGTGGGAGGGGTACCGTTCGATGCGCGTGATTCGCGGATTTCCCAGTCGTAATGAGTCGTTTGTCAGGAGTGCACCGCACGTTCGCAAATTAATCAGCAAATACGGAGACATAATCTGGCCACCTAGGTCACTAGTAACCAGATTATGTCTCCGATACGATGTGATTACGATATGAAATCTAGATCTCATATCGTGCGACTTTTTTTTGTGGGGATATCTCAATACAAACACAACAACCCTGGAACTATTCAAGCATCACAAGAAAATATTCGTCGTGGAGTTGTTTCTATTGAAGCCACGATTTCCACTCGCGTGTTCGCAAATTTAAAGAGTCCGATTGCAGGAATGTTTCAACAGGAACGAACGGCATTTAGACGACATTCTTTTTAAGAAATGAAATCCGCATCATCAAATTTTATTTTGTATAAATAAAAAATGAGAATAACATTGTAGTTTAATGTTAAACTCAAAAAAATTCCACTGGTTACCCTTTAGAATTGAATTATACAGAAATAGATTAAACCAAATTCTATAGTTATTACTAGAATTTGGTATACAATCACTTGTTTCTCACAGTATCCACAGAAAGAGATGGAGTGACGCTATTATTAATATGCCAGCACTACACAATAATAAAATCATCATCATCCCCAGTCCATATCATCCCCACTACAGGGGCACGGATCTCCCCTAATCAGGAGGGGGATTGGGCCGTAGTCTACCACGCTGGCCTAATGCGGATTGGTAGACTTCACACACCCATGCGGGTATGCAGGTTTCCTCATGAAGTTTTCCTTCTCCGTTGAGTACAATGGTGTCTACAATGTAGACCGTACATGAATTACAAATAATAACTCAGTGGTATGGGACCGGGATTCGAACCTACGACCTTTCGATCGTAAGCCGTCTCTAAAACCACTACACCACCAATGCACTTACACCACCAATGCACTTTAATAATTGTAATAAAATAAAATGTACAATTTGTAATAAAATAAAATATAAATATTTATCTAAATCTATGTATCGTTTTAAATGGTAAGATAAATTTCAATTCTAACAATGATCAAAGGAATTAAGTTCATACTGTAATCTTTATAACTGTCAGAAATTTAATTTAGTTGAAAGTTTATTGTAATTGAAACGCTGTCCGCTTAACTAACTGTTTAATTGAATTAGGATTTGTTTTATTTTGTAAGTTGTAAGTAAGTTGTTTATAGAAAAATATTTGTTTTAAAGAAAGAGTTCTTAAATACGGATTTTGTTATTGAAGTTACGACTTCACTAAATCGTAATACATGGAAAAATTACGTTGACTATTAATTCTCTTCAACATAGTTATTATCAGCCTGGTGAAATCCGGTATTGTTTTTAACTTAAAAGATGAGGTTTTTGCCATAATATGGACTTTATCATAAAAGAACAATTTGAATACGATTTAAATCAAATTCAATCGACATGTGTTGTAAGAGATACCTCTATCTTTAACTGACGATGATGCCCGATCAAACAAACATAAATTCAGTCGGTGCCGATAAATATTAAAGCAATATAGTCGAGTCACTCGACCCTCGCATCCATCGGATCACTTTTCTGCTAACAATATCACATGAGCATATACGTAGGTGGATGTCGTTCTGTTTGCGTGTTGATCGTCGTAATGTGTCTTACACGAATTACAATCATTCATCACTGTCACCCTAAATATTTTAACAAAATAACGCGCGCTACAAGCGATATTCGAATCAACAAACACGTATCAGGATCCTTTTTACCATAAACGACGCATTCTTTTTTAAAAATAGAGGTGTTCTTCTATGATTGGCGTTAAACGAGTTATGATAAATTATTCCTTGTAACTATAATAGATTCATTAATTCGTTTTATAATAGCACGACTAATACCTTGTTTTGGAGGTACATTGTCGGTAGTTCAATCAATAGCGCTTTTGGTTTTGATAACTTGCTAAAGTACGTTTTTGAACAACGCAGTGTAAGATAATACTTTTTAACTTAGGTTAACTTTATTGACCCATCCGCGGCGTTTATCGCTTCCATAACGGTATTTTATGTTTCATCTTTTAACATATTAACAACTTTGTGGTTATAACTTGTTATTATTTAAAAAATAAATTCCATTGAAGAAAGACTGCGTGCTGAGATACAGCATGCGGGCCCCCACTGGATGTTGGAGGGCATCAAAACTATGCCGCATTCTACAGCTATCTCTGGAAAATTTAAAATTTTTTTAATTATATATTTTTAATTATATATAGTTAACTAGTTAAATAAAGAAAAAAATAATGAATATCGTTTACATTAGTAAACGATTAAGCTAATCGTTCAGATAGCATAATCGTTCATAATTAAATCAAGCATCAGATAGATAATCAGACTCAAATTTGGAAGTGCTGGAGTTTACTTCCAATTATTATAATACCTGTGTAATTAAGTCGCAAAAAAAACACGTTCTAAATGTTTATGAAAGAAGAATTTAAATTGGGATATCGCTTTGATAAGAACACTATGATACACCTCAGTGATATAATCAGTCCTGCACTAGTTCATGTTATGCAAGTTTTTTATAATTTTTTTTATTTGATATTACTCCTAATATCGGTCATACAGCCAATAATACGAGACGAATTATCATCATTTATAAGTAAAACAATGCATAGCCACTTATTTATTGTCGAAAAATATTATTGTAAATAAAATTAGTGTTAATAACGAATTAAAATCATAAATCAATTTTAAACTCGTGTATCTCTTAACAGATCCATCTAGCGGCAAATTATGAAACTGGTTATCCGTCTTCTTTGTTGTATGGTTGTATATTCAAGAGGTAACTAACCAACGTTTAACTTATACATAACTTTATTGAATGAATAGCTAATTAGGGATCTTCTGAAACTGGGAACCTGAGAAACCGGGCCTAGTAATGCTTAATTTTTATCACTCCGCCAACAGTAAAATAAGTGATTTATCTGACCAATAATCAAGGAAAATTTTGTATTTTAAATAAATGTTGCTCTTGGTAATTACATTTTGAAAAACAAAATGTTTATTAAATTTAAGTGCCCTGACCCAATTTGAAAGCATTCTCTCAGTTTTATGAAACAAAAATATAGGCGAGGATTTTAATGCTCAATCGATCGAAAAATACATCGCACCTGTAGTAGGATGGTGATACCTTCTTCTGATGCGATAAGATTTGTTTATAAAGAAAATTATGAATGTAGGTACTAGTAATGATTGTGACGATCTTCTTCGCTACATGGTGCCATGCATCTTTAATAGATGACGCACCTTTAGAATGACGACATTATCATAGAAGGCCGAATCGCGGTGAAGAAATTCGATCAACTTTTCTTAATTCATGTCCGAATGAAATTGGTAGTCTAAATTATGTTGCCGGAACTTCCGATTAAATTCCATTTGTCGCTAGAATGTGGAAAAATATGTGTATTAATACTACCAGTATATCTTTACCTGTAAACATTGTATTGTAGGTATATAAAAACAAGGTTGTAGGTAGATAAAAATATTGTAGGTAGATAAAAACAAGATTGTAGGTAGATAAAAATATTGTAGGTAGATAAAATTCCTTTCCCCTCCATTACGCCGTGGGAATTCAATGAGGAACTTTAATACTTTTGAACCTTGTAAAATGGCGGCATCGTGGTTCGCCTCCCGACACGTGTCATTGCCCGCGGAGGCGAAATGTGGGCTAGGGATAGCCACTTTGCTACATTAAACGATCGTAGCAGGTGGAAGGAAGTGGTCTGTGCCTACCCCAATGGGAAAGAGGCGTGACTGTATGTATGTATGTAATATCTACTGTGGTTTCTGCCTACCCTTATGTTATATCGGCGTGAGGGTATATATGTATGTATTTATAAAATAAAATTTATAGAGTAAGAAGCCATCAGAAAAATACTTGCTTTAGATAGCGTTCGGAATATTACGTCGAGTGTTTTTGTCACTCACACAGACCACATGACGTAAAACAGAGGTCCTCAAATTTTTTTGTTTTATATACCACTTGTAATGTTTTTCATTTTTGGGTAGACCTCCAAAGCGTACTTAATATGAATTTTTTGTAAATTTCTTAACTTCAAATGTGTTTTTGACAATAGGCATGGACCCCTTGCACGTCATCGTCGACCCCAGGGGGTCGATATAGGCCACTTTGGGTATCAATGATCTAAAATAATAGTGTTCAATCAGTACGTGTTACTTTCATAAGGAGTCGAAACTCTCACGGCTGAGTTGATGCACAAGTTCAAGACCGTTCAGTTCACTGTCGAGATCTTTTAAATTTGTATTAAGGATCGCTTCTGAAATAAAATGATACGGCCGAAGAAACAGCTGGATGAAATATTTCATCCACTGGATTACTACGCTTAAAGAACAATAGGCCGAGCAAGATAGCTATAGAACGTTGGAGTAAATTAGATCTTGAGTGGAGTCGAGACGCAAAGGTACAGTCCCGCGCTTTTGGGACCGGTGAGAGACGATTTTTACAATATGGCCGGCAAGAGGTCTATTTGAAGATATTCAGTGTATTTTTTTAATTTTTGAAATCATTAGAGCGCATAGAAAACTACTGTAACCTAATACAGATTTATATAAATTTACATTTAAAATGATTACGTATATAATCTGTGTGCCTATCAAACTAGTATTATGAGATATGAGAAAGTTCTAGAATGAGTGTGTGTATATGTTAGTTACTTTTCAGTCGTAAATCGTAAAATGGTTTTGGACGAAACTTGGCACACACTTTCCAGTAATGCGTTCCCGAAGCGTAATAGTTCAACTTTATTTTAACTTTTCACGTGAACGAGACCGCGGCTGCTGTACTAGTGTAGCATAAAACTTAGCCATCCAATGGTATAATTAAAAACTTGTTTTGAAAAGTAAAAATTACTGAACTTATAAAATCCGTACGCGGAATTAAGAAATTATGTATAATATAAAAACACATACTGAAAATGTAATAAAAACAAATGAGGATAATTTTATTTTCCACCACAAAATTAGTCAACACAAAAATTTGGAATATATTGATCTAATATGAAGCGAAGACACGGGTCTAAACTAAGATAGCTCTCTGTTTTAGTCTGTATTTCGGACTATTCTAGACATAAAATCTATTCTACTGCATGTATGAATTCTTGTATTCTTGTCATTAAACGCATCAACGCACCTATATTTGACCTCCATCGCCCAAAATTTTGATCCATCGGTCAAAATTTCTGATCCGTCGGCCAAAATAATATCTGTTAGTAACAAAATGAAGACCGCTGAATTTCTTCGACCGTATCTATTTAATCTTTGTACTCGCGGTCATTATCGTTTACGTAGCGAAGTTGTAAACACATCTGCCGTTGTTTTAACAGGTGCCATATACCGGCCGTCATAATAATCAGCGGAATCCCGTTGGTTACGCAAACTGTCTTTGTTATCTTGCCTATGGTCTACGTGTCTAAATAAGGATAACGGGTTATTGCGATTTCCACTAGTGCACCTGTAAAAATATTGTTATCCTGGCTGTCATCGTTAATCACGGCTTTTATTGGCTGGTTCCGTCTTCTAGGTAAAACTTGCACAAACACATTCTCAGTAATGATCCAGTCAATTTCAGAAGACCCATTACGCAGAGATAAGTTTTAGTTAGGATTTTCTCAATAAAGAATGAAAAATCGAGATTATTTTATAGTAATAACTTAATTTATCTAAGTTTATCATGTAACTAAAGCCAATAGTGTTAAATAAAATGTTTCACATCTGTTACTATAATTTTATATATTCTTAAAATTGTGGGACTATTTTGTTACCATTACATTTTAGTTTTAAAATGAAATAGTTTAATGATTATTTTCATCAAAAAGTTCAGTTCGCAAACTTTTAGAATTCTAAATTTAGGCTTTTAAACATCAATTTTTTAGTGATCAACTTGTTTTTTTAAATGTCCACGTTTCTTCGGACGTTCTCGCTCACTGTTTGAGACGTGCCGTTGTGTTTATCAAAATGTGCTAAAAATGTTTTCCGTATCGGTTTTGTCAGAAACATAACGAATAATATACGGATATAGATTTAATTCGTTGTAAAATAAGAATTGTTAAACAGAGAATGTCAAAACTTTGAATTGTTCCATTAATTGGTTCCCAATTTTCTTCTTTTTGTAGATATATTCTTGTATTACTGGTGTGTATGCGTGACTTAGAAGTTGAAACTTAATTGATATGTTTATATTTTGTATGTTATAACATTTTATATAACGTAGGTTCTGTTTCCGAATCCTAAACTTCCTAACAGTTTGTTTGGTATGCTTTTACGCTTTAACTGCTCAACCGATCAACATGAAATTCTCTACACACATTTTCAGGGGGTACAGAGAAGGACATAGAGTACCTTTTATCCAGAAAAAAAGAAACTGTTCCCAAGGGATAAAAAAAAGTATAATAGTTTACAGAGTTATCAAATAATTGTATTTTGAACGGTCACCGATATGGACATCACGCGATGATACGCGAGCGAAGCTGGGTAATAAATAAATTTATTATGTAGTAGTAATAAATAAGTTTATTAAGAAGTACCTACCTACCATTTTTTTCTGTGTACTCTTCATATGTTAAATTGTCACGTATTTTTCATACATTCGAACCCTTTTCGTATTACCATACTAAATATCACGCACGAGTATCTATATTGAATATAATACTAAACGCGTGCTGTATTGAGGGTCCTCAATGTGTCTCCGTTTTAGTAATGTGATGTTATTTTTTTCAGTGCGATAAACTGTCGCGTGAATTTGTCAGCCCGGAAGATACGGTCTGTGTAAATATGTCGATCGAGCGGTGTTTTTAGGTATTGGTGCTGATTCTGTTGTAACGGAACCTAACTAAATTTAGTACCTCCCTATCTTTTTCTAATGTCAAACGCCAAAACGAGATAGCAAACATTTATAGTGAGTACCGATCTACGTTTCTGTTAAAAAAATGTTGCGTTTTTGCGTATCTTTAGTCCGTATGTTCCGAGATCGCGTCTAAATCTTTTAATTTTGACGTGTCTAAACAAAACTGACAGTACCAAAATTGTAGCTATCTCGTTTTGGCGTTTGGCATTACAAAAATATAGGGAGGGACTAAATTTAGTTATGTTCTGTTACAACAGAATCAGCACCATTATCGATGGGCTGACAAAATTATTGTCTTCCTAATATTGATCTATGATATATATCTACTGCACATAGCTCGCAGAACCGATGGACGTTGGGGTCGTAAAGTGCTGGAGTGGCGACCTCGAACCGGAGAGCGTAATGCGGGTGGACCGCCGACTAGGTGGACCGATGACTTGGTGAAGGTCACGGGCAATCGCTGGAAGCAGGCTGCTCGTAGCCGCTCAATGTGGCGATCATTAGAAGAGGCCTATGTCCAGCAGTGGACGTCTGTGGGCTGATACGATGATGTTGATGACAAAATATCTCTTCGATTTTATAGAGAGACTCATTTGTAAAATGATGGTGTGACTTATTCGTGACTAAAGATATGGTGTTTCTAATTCGTCATCATCATTATAAATGGCGGAAGTCCACCGCTGGACATGGCAGTCGTTGCGCTTAGCAGTCGTCTTGAAGATCACAGTAGATTTTGATTGAATAACAGGATAACACTGCTGCCCGATATCCTGGTGCATCGCTTAGCTGCTCCTCACAGCATTCAAGGGGAGAAATGGTGTGACGCTATGACGCTATGGTATGACGCTGACGTCACACAGCAATATATAAGTTTTAAGTATATAAATAGTTTACTTTGTTCGTTATAGTAACCTTGTAATCATATCCATCAGCTACGGGCTACGGGTGATCAGTTGGTCTCGCTACCCGTGAATCGTGTGCCGTTGTATCATCATCATCATCATCATTTCAGCCCATAGCTGTCCACTGCGGAACATAGGCCTCTCCAATCGAATTCCAACGCGACCGGTCCATAGCCACCTGCATCCAATGAGACCCAGCGATCCTCACCAGGTCCTACGAGATGGACCGACCATCTCGTAGGTGGCCGTCCCACACTGCGCTTGCTAGTACGTGGTCTCCATTCAAGGACCTTTTTGCCCCATCGGCCATCCGATCTTCGCGCTATGTGCCGTTGTAAGGAAATGTAATTTTTTTTTAAGAACATGTCGACAACGTTGTGCTGTGAAAATCAAGGCGTTTATCTCAGAACGCGGAGTGAATACTAATTTGGTGACGAATGTTTAGGCTCTACTTTATAGGTTCTCTCAACCTTATTTTGCCCACCGCCCACTTTGAGATTTTTTTTTCTAGAATTCCCTCATGTTTTTTCGTCGCCAACGGGCTATCTTCCACGTTGATTGTTGACGTTGAGAACCTATGATCTACAGGAATTTGACTCAGAATGGCCCCACCATAATAAGTTAGATTTATATTTTACTGGCTTTTAACCGCGGCTCCGCTTGCGTTGGTGTTGCGTTAAATATATATGTATGTACATGTCAGAGACTGTTGAAAATACAATTTTTCTGTCCTTCGGGAATAGCTTTTTTTTCGGTATAAAAGATATTTTATATCCTTCTCTGTACCCCTGATAACGTGTGTACAAAATTTTATGATAATCGGTTGAGTAGTTAAAGCGTGAAAGCGTAACAAACAAACAAACTCATATACCTATTGATAATGTTAGTTAGGATAATCCAAGTTTTCGCTTAGTTCTGATGATTCATTGTTGAATTGCCGTAGCTGTTCATTGAATTGCAGGATAATTCCATTCCAAATTATCCTGGTGTATCCAGGTGATCGAAACATACTAATAAAGTTTACACCGTCCTTTCGTAAGTAGGTACAATATGCTTACTGCTATAATAAGTACCTAGATCATCGTCCTTATCGATATTCTCATCGTCTATATTCGTCTTCAATACATGGGCTCGGACCTCTTATTAGGAGGGGGATTAGTCCGTAGTCTACCATGCTAGCCTAGGGCGGGTTGGTAGACTTCACACAACCTTGCGGGCATGCAGGTTTCCTCACAAAGATTTCCTTTTCGGTTAAGTACATTTATATCTACAAGGTAGCCCGTATATGAATTATGATAGAAATAAATTAGTGGTACGAGACCGGGTCGAACTTAAGACCTTTCGATCACAAGCCGTGTCTGGCGCCATTAGACCAATAATGCACTTACTACCTGCATAATAAAATTTTATTATATACCTATGAGTTATAAATACTGCGGAATTTAAAAAACTGAGGTAAAACCTTGTTGTAGTACAGACGCAACTGTATCGTTCGGCTGGGAACGGCTCCGTGGCGTAATGTCGTTACCGGCCGACAATGTCGGCTGCTCCTGTCTTATCTCGGACGTTTCGCTTTTATAATATCCGACGTTCGCCGCCGCTGCCTGCTAACGTGAATAGTGTATTGAGTCCAGAGTATTTTACGATATCTGTTTTTTTTGTTGTTGTATGTATTGGTTCTATATTTGTAGTGACTATTATCTATAGTTCGTCTCGTCTCCCTATCTCTGTAGCATCATCTTGATCTAGGTCAGGGTCTTGTAAAGCGGCTCCAGACGACCGACTGCTCTCTGACGTTATCTCCTCATGACCATAATATACCTGCACGGATGGCGCAGTGATTTAAGCGTCCACTGCGCTGTCGAGTGTTGTGGGTTCGATCCCCACACGGGACAACAACTTTGTGTAATCCACAAATTGTTGTTCGGAGTCTGGGTGTTCTGTGTTTCCGTTATTTGAATGTTTGTTCCCGCGATACAGGAATTAATCCTAATGCGGGAGTTGTCTTATAGAAAAAAAACCTGATATGATAGGTGTCATTAAACCAACCGTCACACATATGTGATACAGCAGTTTCTTACCACAGCCCGACGTCACATATATGTGACAGACGTTTTTGGTCAACTTACTAAGGCATGTTTAAACATGTTGTGTATTGGGCAATACTGCTAAGTTCTAAAACGTTAAAATGTTTATATTTGTGTCAGTTTGAGAGAATGTTTATTTTGTTTTTTTTTTAGATTGTTCTAAATACACATACGTTAAATTTATTCCAATTGGTTTCATATAATCATGAAAAAAGTCTTGGGCTATTGTGGCGGTTTTCTCCGGGAGACCCTGGTAGCGAACGGGTTAAGATACCAACAGAGACACATTTTTCTATGCCTTCGGAAACAACGAGGAGTCATGAAAATGTTATCTAACTCTGCCGGGGATCGAATCTCAGATTAGTTCTTCGGATTAGTACCTGAGGCCGTATCCACTAATCTACCATGTACCTTTATGACCAAATTTCCACCAGACAGTTCCAATGCTTATGCAGACTTTGATTTTCCTTTTCATCGACTATAGTAACTCGTATTGCTTTGATCTAAATATAGATCTCAACAAATTTGATCGCCTTCAGTTAGTAACTGAATTCGATTCGTGAATACGATCGTATTTCTTCCTATTATTCTGAACTAAAGTGGCTACCTTTTCGCCATCATCGGAGGCTGCGATCGCTCGTTTCCCTCGTATACGTTCTCGTTGTCTTCTAATGTCCTTAGCTATAATATATATCTCACTTTCAATACCTTCATTCTGCACATAATAGGAACTTACGCTCCTCAAATAATTTAACATTTCAGTATCCTCTTCACAGTTCTGGGTTAATTAACACTTCTTTTCTGGTACAGTCTGTCTTTCTCTGAAATGCTCTCACTGCCCAAGCTCAAGATTTCAACCATCAGCGGCTCCTTCAGAGTTAAAGTACGTGAACTGCTTTTGCGTGAATTATCGGAAATATCACAATAACGTAGTATTTTATATATCTACATATTTTTATTGGATTTTCACTTACCAAATTTCATTTCATGCTGCATCTACTTCGTGGTCTCTACATATCCCAAAGGTTGATTGCAAGATAATATTTCTGGCATTAAGTCCGCCTAAAAAAGTGTAAATAAATCAACAATGGACTGATAGGAAGTAAAAAAACTTAACAATACGTCGTTAGCATGTTTAATTTAACTGTTGGATATAGGCGTCCCCATTTTTATGGAGTAGATTTAGATATTAGCATTAATCCAATGTTTGGTGGGCGTCTTACTTGGAAATTGCAGTATATGTTTCTTGAATTTCAAAATTTTTTACTGTTCGTAAAATTAGACGTTACAATAAAATTTTTACAAAAAATCGAGGCAGTTTGAACGATGATGCAAACAACAAAAATCCTCCTAGATGCGAAAATGACATGCATATGGATAGTTCGTACTTAGTGTTAGTACTAGAACTTAACTAAAAATGTTAATCGTAACAGCATTAGGCTAGCGTGGTGGTAGCCTTAAACCTCGTCATTCACCAAGGAGACCCGTGCCCTACAGTGGGTCAGTAGATAGTTTGATGATGATGAGTGATAGTAATAGGTCTACGTTAGATGAATCAGCATTCAACATTTTAACGATTTGGGAAAAACTTTGATAGCTTTGACCGATGCTTTAAATATACAGAGATCCTGACATATCCCTTTGTACAATAAGCAGTAATTGTGTGATTATTGGTATCCATAAAGATTGCGTTATTTGTAACAATCTTCGAACTGTTCAGCACTCATAGGGACATACGTGATGGTTTTATTCGTTTAGTGCCGCACGGAGTAAATAAATGAAAAGAAACATTCTTGTTACGGTTATTGGCAGAATAATTTTTCCTTTAACTAGAATTCCTTGTTGAAAAGTGATTTCGATAGTTTCTAATGGAACATAGAAGAAAACTGTCATCAACTGGTAAAGATAGACTTTTTTCGCTAGTTTGTGATGTTTTACTCCCAGCGCGATCATCCTAGATAGGCTATTTCAACTTAAGATACAAAATTTCTGTATTTACATGCCATTTTAATATGTTGCCTGATAATAGTTTGAGGGTGATTACATATATACAAGTTCTACATATCTGTACTGTGTTCAGTGTCAGCAACCTGTTTTCTTTATGTAAGCGTCCTGAACTAGTGAAGCTCGTGATGCGTCATCAGTAATGGGTCACGTACAGGCACAATATGTCGCAAAAAATCTTGATGTGTGCAATTGTGAAAAGACGGTAACAAAATTTATACGTGCTCCTCGCTTTGTCTCTTTTGGCGTCCAATCTGGGATTCTGCGAGTCAACTTTGAATTGTGGTTTCAGCATTTTAAATATTATGTACTTGCGTGTTTGTGGATATAATGAACTTACAGGAGTTTCTAGTTTTACCATGGAATACTAATAACAGGTATTTGAGTTTTGGTGAGGTGCAACCTAACCTAACCATATGAGCTTAAATCTCGAGCTGGGCTTATTGAAAATTACATACCCTAAGTTATTTGTAATATTTATAGCTAAGCTTTCTTTGTGAAGGAGACCTAGGTACAGACGTAGACTAAATAGGTAATAATATAATATGTTATGCTGATGTCCTTCACAAAATCTCACAAGCCCTGGATAAGATGTTATTTTTTGACTCCTCCTTACATTCATACTGATGTGCATGAACAAAAAACAAATGATTTATTTAATCTTCTGTCATTAAGGTAAAAAAATGTTCATAAATGTAAGAGTGCCATTAGGAGAGGCTAATGAAGCGTCGACTGACCCTTTGTGCTGTTCAGGGACGTCGCGCAAAGGGAATTTGCGTTTGTGAGCCGAGGTCAGGCGGATTTAGAGCTGAAAAGGTTGCTTTCTGCTTTCGAACAGAAATTGGTTTGTGTAATTTATTTTGACCGGTGAGATGAGCTTATGACACCTTATGAGAAATTTTTCGATGGAAGCGCTAAATGGGGTCGTTGAAAAAATAAACTGAGACTGTTCAAAGCTCTGTAAATAGTCTATTAAATTATCCACACTGATAAAAACCCTAATAAATGTACGTATTTCTGTTTGTTTGATACCTGTTCACGCATCAGCTGCTGAGTCGATTATAATTGGAACTGAAATGGCACTAATTACTTTTATAGAATTATACAACAATTTGTCTTATATAGCCGATAAATGCTTTGAAATTTTACTCGTATTATAGTTAAGAACAGTGCAATGCCAAATTTGTAGTTTTAAAACCAACTAAAAAGTCAACAATTAAATGAATAATTTTGGAGTGATAACTAATAAGGAAATAAATATCATTAAAAATATTAAAAACGCATGCTAATTCAAATATAAAAGTACATCTTTTTCTTATAAAATACGCTTTCTTCCAAACCTTTATTCAGTGGACAAAATTCAGGAACACGCATAAAGTACACATTGTGGAGATATTTGGAGGGTCGGTGTGGTCGAACGACTCTGAAATATGTCGCGCCATAAACTATTCCCTTTCGGGAGACGGATTATTATGTGCATGAAGGATTTTCAATTGAAACAAGTGAACCGTTTGGTGAACTAACTTTAATTTTTAACCCTTTCAAGACACTATTTAGCACTTAATATGCCAGTAACAGTAATTTGGTGATCTAATGGTGTTAGGGACGACTCAAGATCGAAAGGTCGTGGGTTCGACTCAGCTCCATACGACTAGCTTATTTCATATTCATGTACGGTACATTGTAGACACCTATGTACTCAAATGACAATGAAAATATTTGTGAATAAACCTCCAAGCCCGCATGGGTTTGTGAAGTCTATCAATATGCACCAGGCTAGCGTGGTATACTATGGCCTAATCCTCTTCCTGATTAGGGTAGGGCTGTACCTCATTAGTGTAGATGGTGTTACTAACAGCAAAGTGTGGAGTTTAAGATATTTTCCTCTATAAAAAAATTAACTTCTCCTATTATCAGAATCATTTGAGAATACAGCATAGATTTTATATTAAAATTAATAAGTACTAATAATACACGTATCAGTGCTCTCAGAATATCGATGCTGCAACATTTGGGGTTTCAATCCGCCTGTGTAAGCCGAGATGGGGCTTTTTCGGTTAGGCACGTATTGCAAATCAATCCATTCCGTATATTTTTATCCTGTATTCATTATTTGATTTATTCTTTTATCTTTTGTTGTTTTCTTTTGTCTTTTGTTGGGCTTGTCCGTATATATTTTCTTTCTTTCTAATAATATGTATTTTGCGGTATCATCTTTATTATTATATACCCAAAAATTCCACTTCTGCATATGCATTTTCTCCATGAAAGGGATGGATTTGCTGTAATTTTTAAGCTTGGCAGGCGTCTTGGAAATTGCAGTAGATGTTGGTTTAATTGCAGGATAACGCTGCTTTCAATGGAAAGCAGCGTTATCCTGCAATTAAACCAAATGGTAATGACCCTGGTCCATATCTCATCTGGTACTCTCTAGCTTTATTATTTTGCCGGTGCCCACATAGCGAATATTGAAGTATCACCATCAGCATTAACCCGTGGAAGTCCACTGCTGAACGTGCGCCTCATTCTTAAAAAGAATACCATTATTATTGCCATATGGATAAGTAAAATATATTAACGTGTTACACGTAATATTTTAGTAATTGAAGAATTTTATTGTAGTATATAGTATGATGCATCGAAAGTATGTTTATTTATGCCTAAGAAACAAATCTACAAATCTATACATACATGCATATAATAATAATAATAATATTCTGGACACTTTTTCACACACATTGATCTAGTCCCAAACTAGGATTCCCTGTATCTTGGGTACTAGACAACGATATACATACTTATATAGATAAATGCAATACATAAATAGATAAATACGTCCATGACTCGGATACAAATATTTGTGCTCATCACACAAATTTTTGACCCTACCAGGATTCGAACCCGGGACTCTTTGGCACAGAAAGCAGGGTCACTGCCC
>WUAW01006608.1:92484-109884 GCA_017165845.1 Thaumetopoea pityocampa | reverse complement strand
CGGAAATTAGAACGATGACATACAAATGAGCGAGCGTGACGAGAATTGCAGTCGAGTGCGTAATGAAACGAGAGAAATGAATGTTTGAGGGTACTTTAACATCGAAATGTAAAAATAATGAAAAATACCCGACAAGTTTATTGTTATAATTGCCATTAAAACTTTAATGTATATTAATTACTACAAGTATTATGTTATGTTAATAATATGTTATGTTATATATACTAATAATATGTTATGTTAGAATTTATAACAAATTAATAAATCTATACTATTATAAAAAAATTAATGTCAAATTTTGAAAAATCAAAGATATTCAAAAACAAACTACTCAGGTCGAATAGTCAAAGGCTTCTGAAGCCAAAGCCGTCAATGTTTGTTTGTTTGTTCGGGCTTCACGCATAAACCAGCTGGTAGATTTTGGTTAACTTGTTACAGTCTTAAAAGTACTATTCCAACTTAAAAAATAACTAAAATTAAAATACTAAAACTAAACTTAAATACTGCGGTATGTTTCATTAAAATGGGTTCAGTAGAATTGAGGATACAGCTTGATCCCGATTCAGTAGCCGCTGTTAAGGTACGAGAGGTCAAGTAAAAGTGGTTATAAAACTTTTTATATGATTATGTCGGGATTTTCCATCTAGCGCAAAACCGACATTCAGGCGGGCGGAGCCACGAGCAAAAGCTAGTATAATATAAAGTTTACCTTCAAAGATATCTTAATACAAAGTCGGTGAAATATTATTAAGCGTCCATCATGAATATTCCAATACCTTATCTCCAAATATTAACTCATCTTTTGTGAGACATGCGGTAAGGTTTACCATAATCCGTAAGTTTTTTAATGAAAATTTAACTATAAAAAATGACTCTGACTATGATAAAAATGGAGGTGATTTTGTCTGTTATCTTAACCACTGAGCCGATTTTTATGAAATTTGACAGAAAACTGTTGTGGCACCGGCATAATAATTCTGTCACTGTATCTTTTCTGGTGGATGCTGTGAGAAATATTAAAGACTTTAATAGAATATTACTTTATTATATTAAACGATCGAGCAGGTAGAAAGAAGTGGTCTCTGTCTACCTCAATGGGAAAGAGGCGTGACTGTATATATGTACTGTGGTCTCTGCCTACCCTTGTGGGATATCGGCGTGAGTATATGTATGTATATACTATGATATTGGGTAGCAGCGCTATTCTGTTATTCCAGCCAAGCGTTGAGATAATAACAAATCCCTCCTTTTTAAAGTGGAGGCTCATGTCCTACAGTGGAGTTCCACCGGCTGAAGACGGTGATGTGGTACCATGGACAGATATAATGATTTATAGGTCATCACTGATAATTATCACCTCCCTATCTTCAGCGTTATTAATTCTGGCCAGGGTCTGCCTATATTATCACAGTCACCGTCACAAAGTTTCTGAGAGTCATAGTAGCGTAGAGAATAATTTCTCGTCCCAAATTCGAGAATCGAAAGGTCTTGGATTCGATGCCCGACTAGCACGCTAATATTACTGCGGCTTCTTAGTGTTTTAGAAGGCACTTAACAGTGGGTCCCTGTCAGTAGTTCAATAACATCGTTGGTTTATAGGAATTAAGGGGGTTTACGGGGATGACGTCAAAGGGCAATCGGTCATCTTAATTCGTCCTTTCTACAAGAAACAGCAGACCCTGACGCAAACGTCGGTCGGTGGGTGGATCAGTAAACCACCAAAAGTGATTTTTTCCAGGCAATCTTTCAACTATGTCTCCAAAAATAACAGTGTAGATCTTCACTTAAAAAGAATAAGGCTAAANAAGACCCTGACGCAAACGTCGGTCGGTGTGTGGATCAGTAAACCACCAAAAGTGATTTTCTCCAGGCAATCTTTCAACTATGTCTCCAAAAATAACAGTGTAGATCTTCACTTAAAAAGAATAAGGCTAAAGTGAAATACAACTGCGTATTATATAGATTGTCTCATTAATTTGTTTTAGATTGAAAAATCGCTCAAAAATCGCTCAGTTTAGAAAGGACTCAAGAAATGGCACATCCGATAATCTAAGTTGGTGACAATGCGATCATTGGAGAGTTGCAGCATCCTGTCGCTGTTTACTTTGTGTTTATTGACGTGTTGCCATGGTGACCAGAAGAACGACACCGATGCTTACTTGAGCGGCATCATGGCTGACTTGTGGCTTGAGGGAGCCGATGTGATCAGAATAATTTGGCGTGACTGCTCAAAAAAGGTAAATTTATTCACCACTCATCCGATTACGATGAAAACTTTGGTAAGTTATTATGCATACGCCCGTAAAATTTTCTGAGTTCATAAAACGTTCAGGCTGCCAACGCCTCCGCAGGCAATAGCTAGTATGGTATAGAAGCGAATAGACAACTGATCAAACGATTTTTCAGATAGAGGTGTTAGGTTCTATAATTACCACTCACTTTTATCAATTTCTGACATAGAAATATAAGTCGAATATTTATAGCTTTCCTTCTGTCAGTGAAGGGAAATACTAAGTCAGAGAGAAAGGCTTTCCCTAACACATTGAGTCAGTAATTTCTTCTTCAATGGATTCTATTTCGTTTTGCTTGATCTACAATATTTTGAATAGTGAGGCCATTGAATTCCACATCTTGGTTTACGACAGTCAAATAGATCACTTTAGAGCAGTCCCCAAGGACAACCACATCGAGGTATCTCTTATCGAATAAATAAGGAAATTGGTAAATAACAGTTAAATATGAATGTAAAATATACGCTTCTGCTCACCCCTTCCGAGATTACAGGCATAAAAGTGTATATCATAATATTTCAGTGGATAATACTAGCACAATGATAACACCATTTCGAGACTTCCCATGGGTACTGTCTACGAGAAAAGACTGAGGGATATATTAAGTGTTACCTGAAAAATAATTACATACGTTGGTCTAGTTCCAAACTAGTATTCTCTCTGTCTTGAAAACGAGACAATAATATTACATAACATCAGAATCATCTACAGGTCGACTGGTAGAAAATCCTAATATATACTTAGGAGTACATTTGTTGTGTGAATCAGAGAGAAAAAGAGGTAGACCCAATGACAGATGGACTGACGACATAATCAAGGTCGCGGGCTCTGACTAGTTAATGACAGCGACAGAGAGGGGAAATGGAGACAGTTGGAGGAGGCCTCTACCCCATATGGGGCTATAACTTGAAACTGCGTCTTTTTTTGTTACTATTGCACATATTCAATTTTATTCTTTTGTATTTTTTTTGTAAAATTTTGCATTTCTTCTTCTTTTTTCACAGTGGCAATCGGCTGCAAATTCGCGCCATTTCTGCCAGTGTCGAGTGTTTATATTATATAACTTATATAATACTTTTCAAGTGAATAATAAAATATCGGTGTATAACATTTTATTGCTTCTTGGGAGTTTTGAAGTCAATCCGAAGAATACCACTTTGATCACGCAAAATGGCTTGAAAAAATACAGTCACATTGCTATGTTAATCACAGTTTTATTCCAATGTTTCAATATTGTTCACGATTATTGACGATTAATACATAAAACAACACCAAATTTATATATTAAACATCACAATAAACTAATATAAAACATTAAAATAAAACTTCAAGTGATGCGTCACTCGGGTTGGCGCCAAAACTAAAAGTTATGCATTAAATGGTTTATTATTATTATTATATTTGCTATGTGGCGCCGGCATAACAATAGCGTCACTCCATTTTTTTCCGTGGATGCTGTGAGAACTAGCTAAGAAATGTACCAGGATAATGGGTCACAGCAATGGACCTCTTATTCAATCTAAACTTTCTGCGATCTCTAAGACGCTTGCCAAGCGTGGAGATTATGGCAACTTTCTCCCTTTTAAGGAGGACAAGGTCTATGACTGATGATGATGATGATGATATCTGTAAATAAATAAACAAGTATCCATGACTCGGATACAAACATTTGCCACTACCGAGATTGGAACTCGGGATCTATCGGCTCAGATAGCAAGGTGATTACTAACGAAGCCAATCTAAAATTAAAAATACCCCTCCCATTAATGGAGGAAAAATAAGTTAGCATTTGGTTTCAACAAAATGACAATGATGAATGCAAGTTTTAGTTACAAACCGTTCATGATATCCATAAAAAAATATAAGATTTTTCAGTATCAGAAAACGGTTTCTGACACTCAAAAACCCTGTCTTAAATATTATTAAGGTTATTTTATTTTTGATTATTCTACTAGCCCTAAATTTATGGAAATAAAATAGCTAAAGTCATCAAAACTGAATAAACTTTAACAATATTTAAAATTCAAAGACAGTTTCAAAAGACAGTTTCGTTTCAAAGACAGTCTCTTTAATGTATTTTTTTCTATGAACATATCGATCTATTATGTCCATGTCAGTATCTCTTGAGTCTACAAAAAGCGCTCAGAATTTCAGTAATCGGCTTTGCGAACATGAGATGAGTGCTTATAGTATAGGTACAGATAGGTATTAAGTAATATTGAAAGCTTAATGGTATGTTCAAACTAGATCGTCCCCGTGTAAGGTAACGTAGGATCATTTTAATAGGCCACATTTGACACATTTCGTCAAAATAAACGGTACAATTGGACAATTTTATTTTTCAGCTTATAAATACATATTTATATTAATAATGTAAATGATGACAATTTTACGATTTACCTTCATTATAAACTTTTCTAAGCATACAGACAGATGTCAAATGTGGCTTATTAAAATTACCGTATTTTAATATATTTAACAACATTGTTACTTTATATTGATTTATATCAAAATAACTGCAAAGATTTAAGACTAGATTATTTAATCACTGCGTATTACCAGTGATAGTCTACAGACCTGCGACATGGCCACTAAATAAAAATCTCATAAGAATGCTCAAAGTCAGCCAACGACCAATGGAAAGAGCTATGATCGCGGTTTTCTTGAGAGACAAAACCCATAAGGAGGAATTAATGAGTTACCGATATCGGTATTTAGATATCCTTTAAGCTATATAGCTTAAAGGATGGCAAGGTTAAAATGGCAGTGTTCGAGGTACATAGTTCGTAGAACCGATTGACGTTGGTGTCCAAGTGTTGGAGTGACGACCCCAAATCGGAAAACGCAATGTGCAATGTGGGTCGACCTTAGACTAATTGGAACGACACCCTAATAAATGTCGCAGGCGAAAACGCTGGTATCTTATAGTCGCCCGGTATGGTGATCATTAGTGGAAGCCTATGTTCAACAGTGGACGTCTGTGGTGTAAAGATGATAATTATAATGATCGCTTTTTAAAAAACCTTTTTATATATTATAAATATCGTAGAAGTTAGTAGAAGCTTTAGAGAGAAATAGCTCTATTTTCTTCGTACTGTAAGTTTTATCTTCCTACCTAAGTAAGTTGTATTTTGTTTGAGCGGCGTCAATTCCCCATTTTCCCGATTTCATATTACTAGCTCTTCGAGTTTTGTTTTTATGACTATTTCACATTAAATATTGCTTCACATTAAATATTTCTTCACGTTCAAATTTCATAATTGTAATGATCAATTTTCAATTTACTTCGGTTTTAGATTTCAAAACTTTTGTTTCTCATATTTTTCTTCGCTCTCAGATATCATAATCTTTATTTAAATTTTTTCTATGTTTATTAATACTAGATAGGTACTTTATTAATACGATCTTCTTCTTCATAGTCAATATCTTGATTCCTCAAGGTCGTTTCCAGCTGAAGTATTATACTAATTTTCATTACTCAATGCATTATGTTCTTTCATGTACTTCTATCCTCGGTGGTCTTTATAGCTTCAGGTATCGGCAGGCTGGTGAGTGTCATTTCTAGCTATATCTAGGTGAGTGAGTGACCGCTAGGTCTTTTCCCGTAGATTTAATACGAGTACAATATATAGAACTTAGGATAAATAGTTTGTATTTATTTCAACCACTATTTAATAATTAGATGATAAGTCAATTGAAGCACATTATGCATGACATTTCCTGATGTTTCTGTAAACTAGGCTCGATATTTGGTTCGATAAATTTGGCGAATTAACATTTTAATACAACAATACGATACTCAGGTTTACACATACCTTAACTTAAAGCATTTATTTTCCCTTTGGAATTAACTAAGAGCCATTATAGCATAAAATATATTGCAGAGCAGAGAAATTGTCGTAATTATAATTAATTGATGTACAAATATTCGCTACCATTTGTAATTAGAGGCAAAGGAATTTTAATATTATTATTTAAGTTCTATTTATATCTATCTATTACTGTATATATACTGAATTTAATTTAATGATATGTTGTATATTGTATTGCGGTTTTCAGTTATATGTTATTTATTATTATCGACAGCTTTGCACCTTTTTGGATGTTAAGAAAATCCTACATAAGTTTATCGCAAATCAAGCTTCATTCAAGGTTTTAGACCTAATCGCTCGTAGCATATGCCATCATCATCATCATCATATCAGTCCATAGATATCCACTGCTGGACATAGGCTTCATCTAATGATCGCTACACCGAGCGGCTATGAGCCGCCTGCATCCACCGATTGCCCGCGACCTTCACCAAGTCATCGTTACACCTAGTCGGGGGTCTACCCGCATTACGCTTTCCGGTTCGGGGTCGCCATTCCAGCACTTTAAGATTCCAAAGTCCATCGGTTCTGCGACTTATGTGTCCCGCCTACTGTGACTTCAGTTTTATAATCCTTTGAGCCATATCATCGATACTAGTTCTCCTAAAGGTCTACTGCCTATCTCATTACGAATCCTGTCTCATAGGGGAATTCCGAGCATAGCTTTTTCCATAACTCTCTACGTGACCTTGAGCTTTCTTATGAAACCCATAGTCATTGGCCATAATTCCGATCCATAGGTCATCACTTGTAATAGGCCAGTGCCTATTACAAGTGATGACCTATGGATTAAGGTATTCAATCAGTATACCTTAATCTTAAGGCTTTGAGGTATTTTTGCATAGATCAGGAACCACCTAATGCAAACAAGTGCTGGGAAAATTTTGTTGATCTCTACGTTGGATTGGAGTGATACACTATAATTTCTTTTATATATGTGCGAAGGAAAAAATACATTTGAAACATTTTTTTTTTAATAAAAATAATACAATTTAATTCAATCAATTTGGCGAGTGCCCTGTCGTGGTTTCAACTTACTTAATATATCCTCCGGGAGAATTCTGTCAATGATTACATTTTCTCGTTACAAAGTAGATGACGTTATTTTATAATGAAACATTTATCTCGTTACTGAGAAGCCGACATAGAATTAATTCTATGTCGGCTTCAACAAAATTTTAATACGTACGGCGGATACGTAATATTTAAATATTACGTATCCGCCGTTAAATTGCCTTCTGCGACTATCCAAAATGAGACTCTAGCACAAAATTCCTTCGAAATAACTTGTGCTCATCACTTCCTTTATCTGCTTCTAAGGCAATAACGCTACAAGTCATCTAATGGCAACAGGAATTCCTATTTCGAAGAAAAAAGAATGCTGTTTATACATTTTAATGTAGTATGTAAAGCCTTTGACTATATACCTATACCTATATACCGCGTCAGCATGATGGGCGCTACGAGTCAAGAATGTCTGGAGTTCTATATGGACACTGAAATACATGCAACCTGAGTCAATTTTGACAGTAAGAACAAAATGAAAATAGCAACACGTAATGTGATATGTTCAATCGTGCTCATTAATATTTTTTAATGTATTTTAGAATAACACAATAAAATAAATGTGTTACTTGTATGGACGCTTCTATACTTTAAATATTATTCTACACAGTGAGTTATACTAATGACTCAAAGGATTGCAAAACTAAAGTGGCGCTGGATTGGGCGGGGTACACAACTCGCAGAACCAGTGGACGTTAGGGTTCTAAAGTACTGGAATGGAGATCCCGAATCAGAAAGTCTAGTGCGACTCTAACCCCGATTAGGTAGACAGATGACTTAATGAAGGTCGTGGCTGATCGGTTGATGTAGGCGAATCATAGCTACTCAATATGGTAATATTAGAGGAGGCTTATGTCCAGCAGTGGACATCTGTGGGCTGATATGACGATGATAATGATGTAGTCATGTTTTTAATAGGAATATACAAACACCTGTGCTGTACTCTTGCAATACACGTAGTAGGCGTCTAATGTGAATAAATTGGTGTAATGAGAGTGTCAGACTTGAATTTTTGTTACAAAAATCCTGTATTTTATTTTATGTACGACTTAATGAGATTACGGTCGTGATTATTTCACGTTTACAATTATACATAGGATTAAGTGGTTTAAGTTTGAATTAATAATTAGGTCGGCGAGAAAGCCCTTTTGTATTTAGTATATGAAATCTCTTTGGTTATGTTTGTACAACACCTAGCTGGTTTCAATATCATTGAAAAGGTGACACTTCAAAAACAAAAATAAAGAAATTATTTCCCGTCATTTTTCAGTTATTTTTCATAGTTGTTAGCTGTTGTTCATTAGTTTTATAAAAAAGAAATTCGTGACGTTATGAAACTTCTCAACCACTAATATAAATAGAGATAAATGGTTGGAATTGATACACAGAAAGATATCTTTCACAATGATAGCAGAATATAGAATTATTTAGTTTCTCACCAAAAATTGAGAGGAAGTCAATACATCCACAGTATATTCCTAACTCATCAGATTTCCAGCTTGTTCTGATTTATAGAAAACTACTTAACAGTGTAAGATTGACATTAAAACTACATATTGTAAATATTTGAACAAAAATCCCAAAGTTTCTACGACAACCTACTATTAAAATTAAAACAACCTACGCTATAATTAAAATTCCGCAAGCTAAACGAAATCTTTATTTCCTAATAATCTCATCACTAAATATATTACACAGATTGATTATTTCCGATGTAACTAACACTGATGTTGATGACTACTATACAGTACTAGCTTTTGCCCGCGGCTCCGTCCGCGTGAATGTCGGTTTTCTGCTACATGGGAAATCCCGACACAATCATAGATTTACATAAAAAATTCTAATTACCACTTTTACTTGACCTTTCATACTTTAATGGCGACCACTCAAACAGGGATCAAGCTGTATCTTTAATTCTACTAGACCGATTTTGATGAAACGCACCGCAGTATTTAAGTCGGAATAGTACCTTTAAGACTGTGATAGTTTAATCAAAATTTACCTGCTGGTTTTTGGGCGAAGCCCGAACAAACAAACAAAAAAACATCGACGGATGTCATAATAGTATAGATATATGTTTCTACTTGTAATATGAATTAATTTGTTACCGCTTCAAGATCGTATATCGTTATATTCGATCATGAAGCGGTAACAAGTTAATTCATGGGTCATTACCGTGTCATTTCATGGGACATTTCGGGTCATTACCCGAACTGAGTGAGAATTATTGATTGACATAAATAAGAATGATCTGATATGAAATCTAGGTTAATTTTTTTTAAATCAGTACCAGTTCCTACGTCCGTTTCCTGTACTTATTTTTCCCTCATTCCTAATATTTCCTCAACTTACAATAGATATTTGGCAGCTTACATACTGTTATTAATTATACAGAGTAAGACGCCTCCGCTACTTCGCTATTACGTATACACATATATCTATCTGTCTATCTACACACACATCATTCTTACATTTTAGAGGTACATATCAGTTATACTGCCTGGCATCATGCGGGGCTGGGTTCCAATTTGGTACAGTTATTTTTCTTTCTCTTTCTTCTGTATTATTATTTTAGGTGGATCAAATAATTTTTTTTCTTTCTTTCTTTAATAAAATTTTCAAATCATTCCCTTCTAAATTGTCTTATAATTTTCCAACAGACTTGACAACTTTAAAGAGATTCAAACTCATTATATTTTTACAGTTAGTTGACGTGAAAGATGTCATCGATCACAAAGAGTACTTCCCCAAGTTCGTGAGGTGCATGAAGCGGAAAACACTGAGAGCGCTCGATCGGTCGTTGAACCCCGACGTGGTGCCGATTGCAGACGGAGTTAATTTGGTCCGATTCGAACTTGTCGATAAATCGGGACACGTTGTACCTGAAAATGAAACCGGGTACGCAAGTAAAGTTTATTCACATTTGATTTTTAAGTAATACAGCTTTTACCCGCGGATTCGCTCACATTAATATCTTTAATATGCAGGATATGTATTCTACATATCAAAAATCGTTGAAAATACTTTTTTTTAAGTTTTGTTCAGTGATCAAGCTGTATCTTCAATTCTATGGGACTGATTTTGATGAAACATGCTGCAGTATTTAAGTACCTTTATTTGGTTTCAGAAGCCCTTAACTAGCCGATAGGAGTAGTTTGTTTTTAAATATCTTTGATTTACATTTTCGTTAATCAAGCAACCAATATCATTCGGTTGCTTAACACATTTGAAGCCAGCGTTCCAAAATGACGATAACCAGATTTTCATATTTTATATACGTTCAGGTTCACGGATTATAAAAATTATATATATGAACTAGCGTTCTCAATTGGGAACATTTTTTAAACAATTGTAATTAGATGTTTAGACATTTTTTAACAAAAATAATATTTCATCTTAACTAATAATACGAGAAACTATCTTTAACTGAGCAAAAATGAAAGAAAAGAAATTTTGGCTCCAAATGGCTCAAGTTATTAATTAACTCAATAATTTCGCATCAAAAGATTATGCAAAAATGTTAGATCAGTACAAAAAACACACATATGAGGTAAGTGACCGGCGAACAATTTGTTAACTTCATGACAAAGCAAGTGTAGTATAAACGATTGCAAAACACGTACTCCAATTGCACTTAACTGGTGAAATTGTTGGTAAGGTATATTGTAACATTTATCGTAATCAAATAATTCTTATTTTCAAGCTATAATACATATACATTTAGCATAAAACTAACTACTACATATATAAAAATTTATACAAAAAAAAACATATTTATCGTAAGCATAATATTAAAAAGCAACGACTGCATTGCTTTGTAAAAAGTCATAGGCAATTTCGGTATGAAAAAACATCTTTATAGGGTGAACTTGTTCAACAGTCGGGAACTATAATATAAAACACATGCTATGTTGCAATGATTACTTAACTGCTAAGCGAATAGATATTCTACGTCTAGCGTTCCCAAAATATGAAGACTCTTCACTTCTAAAGGAATATCTAGATACCTTTAAGAAGCATTAAGCAAACTTAGCAATAAAAAGAATTGAAACTATTGGTTGTAGAAACGTGTAGTACATACAATAGAGTCCAGATAGAACATTGACAAAATTTAAACATGATCAGTTTCGTAACTTTTCCCTTGCAAGTAATAATAATAGCTCGTCAATTATGTTGTCTAATGAGATGCATGCTTACACCATCGAACAACTTTTGACTGCATTGATCAAGCTAGACGTGGGTAGCCATCGAACACTGAATACAAAATCTTATGGTTGGTCCTAATTCAGGTTTATCGATAATACAGTAAGTAGTATTTAAGCTTTGACGCGTACAAGCATATTATTATATCCAAAACAACAGCAAAAATACATATTTGTAACTATTGGCCTTAACACAATACAATATATCTATATCGATAAATATATTAACAATACATTCCATTTACAAAAGAAAAAAAACATGAAAAGAATGAAAGCAAAACTATTCTGTTTATATTTAATAAATAAATACATCCAACGATGAACCTATATACCTAGATGCTTGTACGAAAACCTTGCTCTGTCACTATGCTGACATACAATTACATTTTAAGGTGATAGTGTGATGTTATATTCATTGGTAAATAAATTTAAATGCTATTTGATTAAACGAGTTTTAGAGATTAAATATATTTGCTCTAATAATTCGCGAGAAAACGTATTTCCACTCATGCGAATACCAACGCTCGGTAAAGCGATACCATTAGCTTGATTTATGATGCCTACAGTTAGACGTGAGACATTTTTAATACCCCTACGTCTTTACTGGCATTTTAATATAAAATGAAATTCTGTTTGTCTGTTTCTCTCCTTATGGATAAATCATTAAATTGTCTTGTTTTAAACTCATATGAGGCTTAAATTGTAGATATTAATGTATTTAATGGAGAAGGAAAACTTCATGAGGTAACTTGAAGGCTTTTATGGGTGTGTAGATATGTATACTAGTCTGTACTAGGCCATTATCAAAACAACGGCCTAATCTCTGTTCTGATTAAGGAATGTCCAATGGGGCCGAATATGGACTGAATGCGATGAGAAATTGCAACCATGTCTAGAATACTCCATGCTTAGAAGATACCTTCTAAACTTTCCATCATATGCGCTGTGTATAACCCCGCACTACTTACAACACTTTTCTGCGATAGGCCATCTAGTTGGTGCTCTTCCTCTAATTCTTTTTTCCTTGTAAATATCTTAAAGTTATTACCATTTCCACTTCGTTACACTAATCGTTTTTTTTTATTTGGGTGGGGGATACGCCTTCTTTAAACATAACCTTTATGACACTTCGGTAGTAGATTTTCGATATTTTGAAAAAATACGCGACTCTTGTTGTTCAAACCACTGCTAAACTGAGACTACGCTTTTCATGTCGATGTCTATTCGTATATAAATTACATGATAAATATACTATTTGATACAACATAACATGTATCGATAAGTCGCGTAGAACTATTATCAGACCAGTTCATTATGGGACCGACTACGTAAATAGATGAATTGACGCAGAAATTAAGGTTACTGAGTACTGTGCCAATCAAAAATTGTTTGTTTTTTAATTGCCATTAGGTAAGCTTGCAGAGTTATATAGGTGTGCCAAATAGAACTCCGTAATTATAATAGACTTTAAAATGAAAAAAGTAAAATGTGGAATGAATTTAAAAAGTCGGTTAATAAGATTAAAAAACTTTTAAAATACTTTTATTATATTTTTGTTGTTTGTAGCAGTTGGAGTGAAAAAGAACTCGAAGAAGGCGATTGGCGTACACTTGCACTTCAAAGAATGGCAAAAGTTCTAAGAACGCACGTTATCAAGTTTGATTTTGAAGACGGGAAAACTATTGAAAAAGGTCTCTTTTTTAAACTTTTTCCATTAGAGATTTCAAAATATAATAAACTTCAACATTACGTGATTAGGAAAAAAGTTGTAGCCTAGTTGGTAGTCAACTTTTGAGTCGTTCTCTGGATTAAATAATGCCGTGGTCGAATTAGGTACCATACCCATTTTAATATTTAGCTTAGTTTTGACCGCGTACATATTTTGGAAGACAAATAAAACTCTGGAACCTGACTAATATCACAATGAAACTAGTCTTCGCAAGAATTGTAATAGTTAAAGAGTGTCATCCGAGTTTACTCAACAATCATATTTAATGCAATAGCAACAGACATTGATGAAATATTGCAAATATTTGCATCTAAATAATTTCTTCTTATTAATAGACAAGTGTATGTAAAGTTTAAGGAGTCTAATACTGTGGACTTAAATTTAAAGATTCAAATGTTGTGAAACTAAAATTTCTTCGCAGTGGAATTTCGTGGTCGTCGACGCCACCACATGATGACAATGATGATGTTTGGTATCCTCTCTATCGGCATGGTCATTGTACCTATGGGTTTCCAATTCCTCGCAGTTCTTGGAGGAAAAGCATTGTTACTAGCAAAAATGGCACTCATACTTGCTTCAATACAAGGACTTAAAAAGGTAACAATTTTTGTTAGTTTTTTAACACACAAACGGCTTTTATCGTCATCAATTTACCCATCAACTGTCTAACTGCAGGGCATGGATATTCTCTTAGAATGAATGGAGTTAGGCTTACACTGCACTTGCCTAATGCGATTTGGTATACTTCATACGACGCCGGGTAAATTTCACAGGCATATAGGTTTCCTCGCGATGTTTTTCTCCATTAATTAAAGAGAGCGATAATAATTAATAATTCGTGCATGATTTTAAATAGTCAGAGTTGTGTATTTTGGATTTTATATCACTAGGTTAACACTTCTTAGTTTATTTACAAAGTATACTATCATAATTGCCTACTTCTGCTCTGTGTTAGTACGTTTACATTATATTTGTAGTCATAAAAACTCAAGAAGCTAAAGTAATTTATTTACACTGTGAAGCACTTCTAAATATCCTTTTTAGGTTATAAAACATTAAACGAATTCTGCTTACAGTGTAAATTTTATATTTTAATCTAGCAATATTACTAACAAATATACTGTATAGATGCAACAACACATTAATCTCAAAACAAAGCAATTTATAAAAAAATAACCACCTTGACTCACAAAATAATAACATTCTCTTCTAGGTAGACAATTATAATGACGGGTTTCTAGACAGGGGGAAGGTATGATTTTTAATAACTTTCACATGTTTCTATTACCTTATCGAATTATTTTTACTAATACTTTCCTTAAGAAAGTATTTAAGTCTTTTTCTTATATTGTTACTAAACTAACAAAGAATGATCAACAAAATTTATTATTTAACTTATATTTTTCAGATTTTGGATCTAATTTGCATTTAATATTAATCATTAAAATATATTGAAAGCTAGTGCTATACTAACAACTAAAACCTAACCCTAATATTAAAGTTTTCACGGCTAGCACCTCAGACCCTTTCCGATCTCAATTTAAAAATTTTGCTACTAGCAAGTTAAATTCAATTCTCATTTTAAAGTTTTAGTCTTCAATGTCTTTGTTAATAGTAAACTTGATATTAGCAACTAGTAAATATTAGTAACCCTAACTTACCCTTTGTCATCTTTTGTCGCTATCAATTCAAAACCTACTTTGTTTATGAATTGAAATTTATATGGTCTAGGTACTTGTCGAACTCGCCGATAATTAAAAGAATTATTTAATTATTATTTATGAATTCAATATATGCTGGGTTATAAGATCAGTATATATTTAACATTTGAGGTGTTCCAGCTAATGATTATGATGATAATATACTTTCAAATTATACTATTATTATTATTATTACCATCAGTTAGCTTGAAAACAGTTTAGTGATGTGTCTTTGAATAATTTTTCATTTTTTTTGTATCTAAATTTCTAGCTAAAATTATATGACAGGTTCTTCTCAAACTACCAGATATTACATTTTAAGAATAATCATGTTTCATACTATCACACATCTAGGCTTTAAAGCACAGTTTCTACAAACGCTCGAGATAACCATTAATAGATGTTCTGTTCCAGATTGCTGCAAGTCCGATAAACTACGGTCTCTACCACTCTTATCCATATGATTACCACGAGAGACGAAGCCGGGACGATTGGCCTCCACCAGCTGTCATGCCTGCCACTCCACCGCCTTCCATGTATGTAGACAATCCATGGATCGACCCAGCTTACAAATCTGATAGGGTACACATAGTTCAAGAGAGAAAAGATTTGCAAATGAACAAACCAGTAACATGGAAGCCTGAAATACCCAAAGCTGTTAAGAAAGAATCCGAACAAAGGCTCTATCCAGTATATAACGGACCTTCGGCTTCATCGGCAGTTTTCACGGCTATTGATGCACCGGCGCCTTTAGTAGACTTAACGACAAGACCTGGAGAGGTCCAAGCAGATTATTCTTTGGATCTCCCATTTAATAGATTTCGCTTTCAAAGTCCCGCTACTGTCGTTTCATCTTGATGTGTTTATACAACTATTTAAAGCACTGTATAATATTGTAGTTAGCATTTATTCATACTTGGCTCAAGTATTATATCCCAATAGACCTGTTTTATATTCTGTATATTGAAAGTATAAGACTAGTGAGTAATGTTTGTGGAATTATAGCCATACGAACTACGTCTATGTTTATTTCAGAGTTTCAACCCTACTGACCTAATATCCTTACTAATTTAAAAATTGTGTAAAGACGTTTGTTGACTATCTAATCATTTCTTCTTCACTTTCCCTTCGCTGATCAGATTGATATGAAATTTAACATAGAAATAGATATAAATCCAATTACATAAGTAATTGGATTTATATCTATTTCTATCAGCTGTGAATCATCAATTCATGTGAACGTAACGTCAAATAAGTCAGAGATGCTACGGGAGATAGAGAGGTTCTACAGACAGCTATATACCTCGGTNTAATTAAAAGCAAATTTCCTTGCTAAAGGAAACGGTTGCAAGTACTTGTTCTTTGTGAGAAATATAAATACGAAATGACTTTAGATATAATATTAGGTGTGTGTTGAGGTACACGATATATATGTACGCAATATCCTAACTTAATATTATAAATGCGAATGTAAGTTTGTTTGTTACGCTTCCACGCGTTAACTACTTAACCGATTATCATGGAATTTGTTCACACATTGTTAAGGATACAGTGGAGGATATCTTTCATCACGAAAAAAATAACTATTCCCGAGGGATAGAACAAATAGTTTTATGTGGTCATCCGATATCAAAGCGACTGAAGACGCGGGTAAAAGCTAGTATACTATATATGGGAAATTACAATACACAAACCACGACTAAGTTATTTGTTGAGCTTACCGCCATTGAGTTTCATTGATTCGATTCCGACATTGAATAATTTTGATTTTCTTCTTCCTGGTATTAATAATCATAGTTCCAGGGTCTGCTTTCATACTCAATTTTCAGAAGCTTTTTTTATTTCTTAGTACAAAAAGTGCATTAAAAATGTTAAGCTCCATAGACATTTTATTAGCGTTTAGGATATATATCAAATTTATTATATTGTGTGTCCTCGTTGAATTTATGATGACTATGTGTGTATTAGTAGTGAATACGTGCGTATTACTTAAAAGTGCATAAATAAGAGGGTATATTGGTTCGTCTGCTAGTAAATTCTTCACTTTCACTGTAGTATCTGTTTACTCATGATAATAGCGCTCACAGCTCCGCTGAAACCCGTGGTAATTCACTACTTGACATAGGCCTCCTCCTTAAAAAAGAGGGATTTGCCATAATCTCCACACTTGGCAGGCGTCTTGAAGATCACGGTAGATTTTAATTGAATAACATAACGCTGCTGCCCATTATCCTTATATATTCCTTAGTTGGTTCTCACAGCATCCACTAGAAGAGGTGGAGTGACGCTATTAATACGCCGGCGCCACACAGCACTTCATCAATAACACATGTCAATACACTGTTTTTAAGTTATAATAAAAATAACAATGGTAGCTTAAAAATTGAAACTTTATTCATCAAAACAATGAACACTTCACTAATCTGTTAAATAATTTTGTAGTAGTGAAGTAACAAAATAACTTTCAAGCATAGTTTTGAGTCAACCTCAATTTTTAAAAATCCAAATATATATATATATATATATATATATATATATATA
>WUAW01006608.1:76725-86919 GCA_017165845.1 Thaumetopoea pityocampa | reverse complement strand
CAGCCACCTGCATCCAGCGTGACCTAGCGATCCTCACCAGGTCGTCGGTCCATCTCGTAGGTGGCCGTCCCACACTGCGCTTGCTAGTACGTGGTCTCCATTCAAGGACCTTTTTGCCCCATCGACCATCCGATCTTCGCGCTATGTGGCCTGCCCATTGCCACTTCAGCTTGCTTACCCTATTTATTTATAATTTTATTTATTTATTTGCTTGATAGCAAATAAATAAATAAAATTTCCCCCGAAATTTCCCCGCGAGATAGGATCTGTAATCAGATAATCTGCAGGAGAACTCAAGTTGTAAAATCCTTTCAGTCCTTAGAGTCGTCGATGTGACTGAAAGGATTTTAAAACTGAAGTGACAGCGGCCGGGGCGTACAGCTCACAGAACCGATGGACATTGGGGTCCTTAAATGCTGAAGTGGCGACTCGAACTGTAAAGCGGAATGTGGGTCGACCCCGGGGCTAGGTGGACCGAGGATTCAATGAAGGTCACGGGCAGTCAGTGGATGCAGGGGGCTCATAGCTGTTCGGTGTGGCGATCATTAGAGGAGGCCTGTGTACAACAGTGGACATCTGTGGGCTGATATGATGACGATAAACGTCGTGTGGAAAGATTTTCGTGTGGAATTTAGTTGAGTCACCCTTTTTAATGAGCAACTTATTCTTTAAATGTCCACATTTCTTCACACGTTTTCGCTCAATATTTAAAATGCCGTTGTGTAAATCAAAATATGCTAAGAATACTTTCTGTGTCGGGTTTGTCAGAATTATAGTGAAAGATAGACTGATGTCGATTTATTTAATCGTAAAATAGAAGTTTTTAAAACGGAAATATCTAAAATTTAAGTTACTTTATTAATTTTCTAACTTTCATAATATATTTCTTTAATTACTTTTTTCTGGTATATAAGTGTGACTTGTAAGTGGAAACTTAATTGGTATATGTATAATTTATATGTTATAACTTTTTATATTATCCAGATACTGTATATTTTCCAAAAATAAACTGCACAGTTTCTGTGGGATTGAAGCTATATAATATACTAGCTTTTGTCCGCCGCTCCGCTCATATAAACGTCGGTTTTCCGTTACATGGGAATCCCGAATCATAGATTTATATAAAAATACCTGCTAACCACTTTTACTTGACCTCTCGTACCTTAACAGCGGCCACTAAAACAAGGATCAAGCAGTATCTTCAATTCTACTGAACCTATTTTGATGAAACATGGCGCAGAATTTAAGTCGAAATAGTACCTTGTAATAGTTTAACGAAAATTTACTCATTAGTTTTTGCCGGAACAAACAAACAAACATCGACGAATTTTGTTTCAGAAGCCCTTAATTAGTTGAACTGAGCAGTTTGTCTTTGATTATGGAAAATTTCACATTTAACAGTTTTATAATAGTATAGATAGATACGTTTTATAGAATTTAGTACTCAAATAAATATATTGAAAGCATTAAATTATTTGTAACAACCGTTATCAAATGCGAAGTTAAATACTGAATCAACAAATTTATCTTTGAAAATACCAGTCAGTTATTTACACTCACATTTAGAGCTCTAGATATAATTGTTATACACACATCAGTCGTCATATGAAATTAATTAAAACTTTAACAATTTTGTCTTATTTATTTTGTAGACTTTTCTATCTCATTGAGCGGTTCATTTGTTGAACTTAATTAAAACGGTTATGTTATTAAAACAATCGATTAATGAGTTCATTTTCGCTTCACCCTGCCTACTATACATACTGTATATTTTACGTTATTAGCGTGTTCCACGAATTCGCTTCGAATTAATTATATTTCTTGTCTATTTGAGGCATATAATGAATTAAAAGGAAAACTAATTGAAGGTTTACAACTGTCATGGTTTATTTACATTAAGACTATTATATTTATTATTATGATGTATTCAACTATCAATAAAACTAGTTTAGGAGTAACGAGCCATCGACCCTGCGGTATGTTCATAATGAATAATTTATCAAGTTCTATATGCTTCAAAATAAATGACATTGGTCAGGTAATATATGAGTAATAATTGTCAAGGAGTACTTAATGTCTTAGTCTATTTGGCAAATAGACTTAAGTATACGGGTAAGCAACCCTGGCCCCCCGAGCTACTACTGTCTCTTCCTACTGCTTCCGACTAAGCTACTGCTGTCTCTTCTAACTCCCTCCGAGATAGTAGTATCCTTATTCTACAGACCTTTTCCCAAACTCCACATTCCTTGCTCAAGACACCTTTTCTACCTCATCCTAAAACCACATTGTATTCTTACGGAAAGCCGTAAGAATACAATGTGGGACTTTAATCACTTTTGAACCTTATAAAATGGCATTGTCGTGGTTCACCACCCGACATGTCTCGTTTCCCGCGGTGGCGAAAAGTGGGCCACGGATAGTCACTTTGTTATATTAAATGATCGTAGCAAGTGGTATGGTCTGTGCCTACCTCAATTCTTCGGTATAGTAGTCAGTATCCTCGCCGATCAAGCGGGAGACCGGGGTTCGATTCCCTCCGGAAAACCAAATAAAAAACGTGACTGTGTCTATGTATGATGTCTAAGTTTATAAATATTTTTGAATATTTACATGTTTGTTTATTGTTACATTCACATCGTTCGTACCACGATAAGACAGGATAAACTTTATCGAAATGTAAATTTGTGTACAACACCTATCATAGAACAAACTTTTGGTTAAAAAAGTTATATAACAGATATTATGAGGTTTCTCATAATCTCTGCGCTTAGAAGCCTTGGCCAAGAGCGGTGATCGGTAGTGACCTCTCAATCACCATTACCGTGATAAAGCGGTATAAATATAATCAAGGCTCGGAACCGGTTTAATATATACCGGTAAATAAAGGTTTTTAACGGTTACGCGTATCGTAGAATGAAACCGATAAGCATTTCGTTCTATAACCGAAATAAACCGGCTAAAGTCAAACGCGGTAGACAGCAGAATAGCACACTCTTGAGCCTCTATTCTCGGCGGTGTTACATCAAAGAAATTTGAAGGTTATACCGGTTATTAACGGTTAATAAACGCTATCCTTAAATATAACTTCATTTACAAAAAAATGTTTAATGTACCGGTTTGAAGGAACCAAACCGAAATGATTATGTTCCTATGTACTTAGAGCCAAACAGGATTGAAAATTTAACTGGTTTCCGAGCCTTGAAGAAAATCTTAATTGGTCAGAAATTTATCCAAATTACCAAGAATAAAATTTTTAATAGGGCGATTTTACATTATCATGTAGGTATATTATCCACTCTTAATAAATATTACGATTAAATATCATTTAATGTCCATTTATGAATAAAAAGTGATTAGGTATTACTGTGTTGCACCGGTGTGATAATAGTCATTATCACTCGTCGCGTGTCCAACCAGAAAAGCGACATTTACGCGGGCCGTGCCGCGAGTAATAATTAGTATATTATCAATATATAACAGTGTAATACATGCGAGAATTATTAACAATTACTCGGTAAATTTATTACCAGACCTATTTACACCAATTTACAAAATATAGATTCCATTAGCCCCAAATCAAATGAAATAATCTGATCACCGAGACGAATGAACGCAAACACAGTTTCGATGTTTTCTCGGAGGGTTGTCCTTAATCTAGAAATCACGACCCAGTTAGAGTTACCATGCATCAGGAATATTTTTTTTTATAAGCTAGCACATGACTACAATCCCACTTGATAGTAACTGGCGATGTAGTCTTAGGTGGTAGAGTGCACTAGCCCAGTAGAAACCTGTTCACTCTTTTCTTAAAAACGTCCGCATTGTAATCGGAGGGAAACACTGACGCCGGCAGACTATTCCAGTCCTTGGCTGTTCGCATTAAAGGTTCGATACCGCTTGTGAGTTTGGGATCGCCGACGATTCTACTGGTATACTCGTATCGATATGATAGCACACGCCACATGGTCATTGTCAACACATTTGATGACCTACTTCGGGGCACGAATATTCTTTCAGAATTGACGGGATTAGTCTATAGTCCACCGCAGTGGCCTAATGCGGACTGGCAGACTTCACTGGCTGTCGGAAAAATCTCCCAAGTGTGCAGGTTTCCACGCGATGTATTTCTTTAGCGTTTGAACCAAGTAATATATGATTATTAATACGTACACGACTTTGAAAAGTCAGAAGCGTGTGCATTATATTCGGACTTCGATCATAAAATACATCAAAGTCACAAAAACTAAAAAGCATGAGACCCTCTTTCTGGTTAGATACAATAGTATGCTCACAGCAATTTTAAGACTGAATAATTGGGTTTTATCAGGTTTTTTTTTAGTCTTACATCTAGCAACACTAGCCTCAGTTGTTATAACATCTCAATTACTTCAAGTTAAGCTTATCGAGATGAAGGCTCAGTAATTATGGGTGTGGCTTTTGTAATTAAGTGCCTACTGTCACATTGGGGTTAATTGTAAAACTAGAACGCAAAAGTCATTCGCCTTGTAACCTTTGGTAACCAATCTATTAATTTTCTAATATTACCAAATACCAAAAGCGTGGCTATATATTCTAATGGCCCTTTCTTAAAAAAGAAGTTAACTGCTATAAATCTCACGCATGGCAGGTGTCTTGAAAATTGCAGTAAATTTGATTGAATAAGACAATAGTGAATAGGTTTTTATTAAGCTAGTCCGTTTTACTACACCAGGTTACATCGCCACTTACCATCAGGTGGGATTGTAGTCAAGTATTGGCTTAAATATGGTAAAAAAGATTGTATAACATTAATGTTAAAAGTATCAATGAGAACATTGTCGCGTCCAACTTGGACCACATGTGGACCGTATGTGACATAGTATCTTCATCAGCACGTCAGGGTTCGTCGCTTAGTAGCTATATGTACCTACTAAACCCTTAGTTCCCAAAGACTCGACGGGGTCTACGTTGGCGTACGCAAATTTCCATAGTTAGATCTAATCTTCACATTTTTTGTCGAGTGTTGGGAACATGGTAGGAATGTAGCTGCAGGTGGTCCACCGGAACAAGCTAAATTTTGAAAGTGGTCTATGAGAAAAAAAAGTCTGGAAACCTCTGTACTAAACCATTCATGCACAGTCAGGTGTATATCGTATAGTCGGTAGGTAAGCAAGCCGTTCATCAATTCTATAAAGACCGAGCATTCTGCCCATAGAATCAAATGGCCAGTTTTCCCCAAACACTTGATTTACTATAGCACTATTCTGACCTAAGTCCAGATACGCTGTTATTACACGGGATGCGGCTATGTTTTAGATGACAAGCCAGCTTTATGTTGGGACAATATCGTCCCATACTGTGCCATGTTACATCATGTTTATGCAATATCATGTTGTATGCTACAAGAATCTTTATTGTGCGACAGATGAAGCATGCGCCACTGCCAGTTACACTGACCGTTCAGAATTGGGACAGTGATATATCACACTGAGAAACCATTCGCTTTGTATATAGATATAGTAGATAAAATCTATCAGATGGTTCTAATTCGCCGCACAATTATTTATTGCGGCGTGTGGCAATATTTACCTTCTGCTTAAATCTGGCTTCACTGCTCTCTAGCGTTTAGGTACCCCATAAGACTCGACAACGATTCGTTGTTATAAGCAACTCCCGAAACATGGAGAATCCATATGAATTTTAAAAATGCTTCGATTCCATTACATCATCTTCGTCATCAGCCCGTGGAAGTCCACTGCTGGACGTGGGAATTCACTTTAAAAAGGAGGGATTTGTCGTAATCTTCACTGTTGTCAAGCTATATTAAGTAGGTATGTAAAAATACATTGACATGTAAATTAAAAATCACACGCTCTCGTCGTGAAAATATCTATCTACACGTGAGGTGTTCATAATATTTGCTATGCAAATAAAAGAAGCTGATACGGGTTCGCTCGTGCCACGAACAGATAGCAGTTTAATCTCACAATTGTTCCAAGTATTTCACTGTTTCAGATAAAACATTCACACCTTATACACTGAGCTAGCTTGTTTCGAAATATACTAGTATTATGAAACTCGAAATATAAAATATATAAAAACAAATTAATTTAACGGGAATATTCGATTAAAATACACTGAATTTGTGCGTGCTCGTTTGAAAGAATTTGAACAATAAGATTATTAAAACGAAAAATAAACAAAATGTAGAAACTCTATAATAATAAGAAACAATGATACAAATAGGTGCTTAGATTATCCATTTATTAAAATTTGAAAATATAAATATTATAAAAATAAACGAGATATTTAACGACAGTGTGCCATTACTAAATATACGGAAGTATTGTATGTGAAATAATTTGTGGTGTGTGTACGTGCTAGTAAGCGCAGTCCATGATGCGCAGTAACACTTACCTAGCCCTATAAAGGGAAGGGAATGTTCGCCCCATTCACAAGTTACCCGACGTCCACGTCACAGTAAAGTTCGGAGTAATTCTGCCAACTCTCAACTTCGGGACAGGCTGCGAACATTATTTTCGTGAGGTGAACTCGTTCCGCGTTGTACCCGATAATGAAAACGTTACTATACATAATTGCTGTAGTACTGGCGTGTGAATGTGCGAATTCACTGTTTCTGCCTGTAAGTAATATTTTTTTTATTATACATGTTAACTTTTTAATTCTACATATTTCGGCACAGAAAATAATTGCTGTAACAAAATCTTACATATCAAATAATACAGATTCAAAATATATTAAAAAACAAGATAAATACTTCCTAACCGCATGAAAAAAATTTGACTTTTCTCGACGCATTTTATTTTTTAAATATTTCAATGACATTTTATGAACTTGATCCTGTCATCATCGTTATCAATTTTTTTACTGTTCCACTGCAACGCACAGGTCTCAAAATCAGGGCCTAATACGGGTTGGGGCACTGTACACACCATCAAGAAAATCTGTCAAGCATATAGGTTTCCTAACAAGTTTTCCTTCATCGTTTTAAGCGAGCGACAATTAATTATTAAACTATTAACATGCACATGATGTCGAAAAGTCAGAGTCACTTGCTTGGGATGATGACTTGGCATGCATAGTCACAACACTGTTATTGATTTTATTCTATATTAAAAATTATTTTATATTTATTTTATTTTTATATTAAAATTTCAATCATATGTACACGAATTAAAGAGAAATAAATTTACAAAAAGGCTGAACTGTGATATCTAAATATACGGTTGTAACGTAAAAGGTTAAAGATAAAATAAATAGCAAATGTTATTAGAAATAATTAGTTTTCCCATTCAGCATTCAGCATTTCAGTAAATCGTTTCAGGCAACTTATTCACGTTGTTAAAAAACCGTATTACGGCATTTTTTAAATTGTTCATCCTGTCAGTCCAAATATCAGTAAACTCAGTCGACAAAAATGTCTTTCAGCAACACATAGTTGTTATTGAAAGGCACAAAGAGACTAGCCATAATGTTACCGATTAACAATACTCGTATAATCATATTTAAAAAAAAAGATTTTTCCAAATAATAGTGGGTAATCTAACATTTAACATTTGGTCCAGTGACTCTGTTTTCTGAGCCAATTGGTTATGGGTGTTTATCTATATATGTATTAACTTTTATCTATATCATCCCTTACTATCTCGAAGGCATTGGTGTCCTTGGTACTGACATCTCTAGCAACGTTCAGTCCCGAACTCTCTTAGAAAACAAGGTTAAGATGGCATCCAAAAAGCTTGGCATGTTTATTAGAGAGAAGCGGTACTTCTTGACGGGGCAAAGACTGCTATTATATAACTTGTACAGTGGGTTGTGTTCCGAGGAGTTGTTTGACATGATGTCCACAGCCACCTTCTACCATCGCACTGCTCGCCATCGGCATCCTCACACATTAGATCCCCAATGGTCGCATACAGTGCAGTTTCAGAGGAATTTCCTCCCGCGAACTCTTCGATTGTGGAATGAAATCCCTGATAAGGTTTTCCGGAAGTAATATAGCATAGGATTCTTCAAGAGGGGAGCAAATAGATTTTTAAAAGGTGAACAATGCGCATGTGATAATATTGATGTCATAGGCTGCGGTAACCACTTACCATCAGCGAATTATCATCATCGTAAATACAATAGGTACATATACTATTAAAATTTTAAATAAAGAACACAACATAGTTTCATAAACAATCTTTAAAAAACAAATATTAAATCTGAATGTCGGATTTTACAACGATATTAATTAATATGTATTAATATTTTAACAATATTTTGAAATCAGATATGATCGAGATTTTTAATATTAGAAATAAAAATATCCGATTGCAGATTTCTTAATCTGCGATCTTTAGACCGATAGAATTTAGTATATGTACGTTGTAAATGGACAGTAATGTTAGTCCGCCAGAATCAGCCACAATCAAATAAAATAGTCAACATCAAAGTCAATATAAATGTATATAAATAGTTTAATTTTATAACCATAAAAAATATAGTTAAATATAGTAAAATACAAAGAAGTAAATTAATATAATGTATGACATGTAATACAATACAATGCACATACATATATCTCTGTAAGTATATAGGCCTAGTTTCTGAATGCGATTTCAGCTCGTGAAAGTTTAAAAATAACTTTAGAATTGAACTACGAGTATTGTCCCACGGAAACGCATTACCGGGATAGTAATTGTATGAGACGATCGTATAATTACTCATTATCCAGGGCGTAGTCAATCTGTATGCCAACATTCATACAAATCCATTTAACGGTTCACGCGTGACTCAAATATCCATACAAACTTTCACATTTATAATATACCATACAATACATACATACATCGCGAAATTATATAGAAGACAGAAAATTATAATCTGCCTTAATGCTTAGCGTTTTTCGTCTATAAGAAAGGAAATTGAAGGCCAATTCAGTCGATACTTGAATGGGTCTTCGGTCTCTTTAGGGGTGCAATATCGATTATCCGTATATTGAAATGTTGAAAAGTTTGTATGAAAACGCTGCCATTTCTGTTCGCATACAGGACCGAAGCTCATAATTAATTCAATTGCAGCGCGGCGTAAGACAGGGAGACGTTATGTCTCCGAAATTGTTTACAACCGCGCTGGAAGATGCTTTAAAATATTTTGGAATGGAACGAACTAAGTATCAATGACAATGATGTTACTAATCTTTTATCTGCCGACAATATAGTGTTAATGGCAGAATTATTAACAGATCTTAGCAAAATACTCCGTGACTTTAATACTTCTTGTGGGCCTGAAAATGAAAATGAAGAGAACTAAACTAAACTTAATAAATATTCATATACCGCCCCATTCAGTGGATTTTTTTGAAAGTTTTGCTCTCAAAGTTGCAACAGAACAGGATATATTAAAAAACGATATATAAAATATATCCTATATTAAAAGTAGGTAAACTCTTGTCAAAAATATATTAATGTCTTTAAATCAGGTTATTTAAACAATGTGCATTGGCATTCGCTGTGTGGCACCGGCGTAATATTATAATAGTGTCACTCCATTCTTACCATGAATGCTGTAAAAACTATCTGAGGGATGTATAACATATAATAACATATAATAACAACATAATAATAACATATAATAACAAGATACAGCTGCTGCCTTATAAGGCAGCAGCTGTATCTTGTTATTTAATCAAAATCTACTGCGACCTCCGAGACACCTGCTAAGCGTAGAAATTATGACAAATCCCTCCTTTTTTGAGGAGGAAGCTTACGTACAGCAGTATACTACTTCGGACTAATGATAATAATGTTGCTACTGGTGATCTACATATTCGAAGCATGGCCACTGATTGTGGGCCTCACAAGAAAGCTTAAGAGCACTCAGCGAGCAATGAAAATATCTATATTTAGAATTGTCTTGTATATAGTCTGCAATGAGAAAATCAGCAAGGGAACCCGGGAATTTTAGGACGGGTTAAGATGACTGATTGTCATCCAACCTCATCCCCATAAACCCTCAATAATTCCTGCTAATGATCGGTGTTATTGAGACCTACTTTACGTTAGGATCAAACCCGAAACCTTACTATAATTGGGTTCAGTTTCAATTTGGGACGAGGCCACTACACTACTATGACTATCATTGGATATATATATATATATATATATATATATATATATATATATATATATATATATATATATATATATA
>WUAW01006608.1:58179-71415 GCA_017165845.1 Thaumetopoea pityocampa | reverse complement strand
TTATTGATTGTACAAATCAGTACAATCTCATATTTCTAATGTTATCGTATCTAATGAATTTTTTGCATAAATCAACAATGTTTTATTAACTTATAGTTTACTTATCTTATATACTAATGAAAAAGTAATGTTTTTGACAAGGTCCATTATCAGTATGCAACGTGATATTGAAATCTTTGCTTATTGCATCCAACATTTACCCATGACATGTTTCCCTCCTCTCTAGAGAATTCGTCTGTCTAATAAGTTAAATAGATGCAACTTGAACCGTTTTCTCTATTGGGATAAACCCGATAGCCTCGTTTCGGAATACGTCACGCAATGAAATTTCGTGCACAACTATTTCTAATCAATCATCTTTATTTGCTAGTAACACGATAGGTAAATAAGGTGGAATTTATATATTAATTACACATACCTATATATCATCATTTCGACATGCAGATAAAACAAATAAAAATAATAATAATTTCAGCGGAAGATTTATTAATAGTTAAGTTTAAGTTTAGTTAGTAAGATTTAGTAATAACATATTGAGTGCCTAGAAGGTCATCTAAGAGGCAATATATTTAAAGACGTATAATATTATAGTTATAGATAGATATTTATAACATATATATACAGTAGTAAGCCTAGTAGCGTGAACATGCATGCTGAGTCTTAGATTTTGAGTTTGAATCCGAGGCATGCACCTTTGATTTTTCGAAATCATGTGCGTATATTAATTTAATAATCGGCGAAGGAAAACATTGGGATAACACCTACATACCTGTATTAATAATTAATTACTTGCCTATATATATTGCCTATATTAATCATTATCATCATTATCAGTACGTTCATTCATACGTTCATTGCTGCGTATAGACCACTTACATAAAAGGGGATTTACTGTAATAGCCAAGTTTGACAGGAGATCGTAATAGATGTTAGTAGAGTAGTACAAGTTAAAATAACATTGCAGGTTATTAAAGTATCACTCAATTTTCAACTCAACTTTCATAATATTCAGGAGGTGAGTGATACTATCATTATGCCGGCACCATTCATTTAAAGCATACTTTTAAAAGCTTTGTAGTACGGTTATAATAAGAGCCTTACCCCATTTCTTCATGTGGATGCTGTCAGAACCAGCCGAGCGATGCACCAGAATAACGCACAGAAGAACTGTCTTGCGATTGAACCAACAATTACTGTGATTTGTATGGAAATTCCCCATACTCAACGTCCATTTCTAACAGTGGGTTTCCATAGGCTGATGATGATGATGATAGATGTAAATAATAAAGTAAAAGACGTAAATAATAAAACAAAAACATTATAATATAAGGTTGGGGAAAAAGAAATCCATAATTTTTACGTGAACTTCAAGACTTTATTTAAGATGTTTCAGATTCTCCGTTTCGGATATACACCTTTGTTCTATGAATTGTTGTCATTTTAAGGATAGCTTCATAATGCGTCTGTCATAGAAGTCTTAGTCCCTATTGATGAAAAACTCTAATAATTGATTTTCACAATCTTCTCTTGATGCCAATTTATTATCACTAAGAAAGTTTTGTAATGCAAGGAAAAGATCGTAATCGCTTTATGACGGGTCCTGACTATATGGTGGGTGCATCAAAACTTCCCAACCAAGCTCCTGGAATTTATGACGAGTCACTATAAACGTGTGTGGTCTAACTTTGTCCTCGTGGAACAAAATAACTTTTCTTTTGGCCAATTCTGGCCGTTTCTGGTCAATCGCTAACTTCAAACGGTCTAGTTGTTGACAGTAGAAATCCGAATTTAGTGTTTGGCCATATGGAAGCATCTTATAATAAATGATTCCTTTCCAGTACCACCAAATGCACAGCAGAACCTTCCTAGCCGTTTGTCCTGGTTTGGTCACCGTTTGAGCTGCTTCACCGCGTTTTGACCACTATTTTATTCGCACAATGTTATCGTATTTGATCTATATTTCATCCCCAGTCACTATTTGTTTAAGAAATGTGTCGATTTCATTCCGTTTAGCCAAGAGTTCGCAGATGGAAATTTGATCCATCATGTTTTTAGGTATTAATTGGTGTGGCACCCAAACATCGAGCTTCTTTTTGAACTCAGCTTTGTGCAAATGAATTAAAACTATTTTGTGGTCAATCTCTAGTTCCTGGACGATGCTATGACTACTAATATGCCGGTCAACTTCGATTGTCTGTGTGATTTTATCGACATTTTTGACGACGGGCCTGCCCGTGCGAGGTCCATCTTTAACATCAAATATATCTGAATGGAATTGACGAAACCACAATTGCATGTAATTGGCTATTACAATATCGGGACCATAAACATCATTCACAATTTCAGCCGTCTGGCTTTCATTTTCGCCTTTATCAAAGAAAAACTTTAAAATGTACCGAATTTTCTCTTTATTGACTTTCATATTTAACACCCTGTAACTCAATTGAATAGACCAAACAAAAAACAGCAACAAAAGGTTTTTGGTGCGAAATATCACCTTTCATCGAGCATAAATGTGAAATTGTTTGATTGATACTTTACGAGATATCGATCACTAGAGCCATCTACCGAATAAATAATGGATTTCTTTTTCCCTAACCCAAATATAAATATTATATTATTTTTATTTTATAATAATGTATTATTTTAAATAAAAATGCACAATACAATTGTGCCGCCATATCTACCTATTAATCCTATCCGTCCAAAAGTTGTCTAATATGTGATCATATTGCGATAAGACCGCCCGATATACACTTTTTATTTCTTATTTATTATACTCATAAAATTTCTTACATTGGTGTTCCATAAAGAGTATTTTATTCATTCTGTGGACCATATGTTTAATCGGGATGTTATCTATCTGATATCTATACTATTATAAAGTTGTTAAATGTTAAATTTGTAAATCAATTTTTTTTAAAAAGATCGACTAATTAAGGGCTTTTGAAATCTAATTCGTCGATGTTTGTTTATTTATTTATTCGAGCTTCACGCAAAAACCAACGGGTAGTTTTTGATCGAACTATTAGAATCTTAAAAGTACAATAGTACTTTTAAGATTGTAATAGTTCGATCGTAATAACGACTTAAATACTGCGGTATATTTCATCAAAATTGGTCCAGTAGATTTGAAGATACAGTTTGATTCCTGTTTTCATAGCCGCCTTTAAGGTACGAGAGGTCAAGTAAAAGTGGTTATATGATTGTTTCAGAATTTCCTATGTAGCTGTAAACCAAAGTTTATGCGGGCGGAGCCGCAAGCAAAAGCTAATATATATTGTTTTTATCTCCGACCATTATATCAATGTTCATGTTTTAATGGCAGTACGTGTTATTACTGACAGATCGCCTTTGTATCTGATTACCCAAAACACGGACCAACTTGGCCTCGTGATCACATCATCCATTGCTGGACATGAGCCTCCTTCTTAAAAAGGTGGGATTTGCCATAATCTCCACGCTTGGCCGGCGTCTTGCAGATCGCAGTAGATTCTGATTGAGTAAGAGGATAACACTGCTCTGCCCATTAACCTGTACATCCCTTACCTGGTTATGATAGGGAAGAGATGGAGTGACGCTATTATTATGCCGGCGCCATATAACACAATTATTATAATGCTATTATTATCTCAGCGTCATAAATTCTACCTATATGATATAACAAATACATATTTCCAAATTAATAGAAATGTATAAATAGATACCTAACATTAGTGACGCAATTATACGCAATTCGCGAAAATGAAATATCTATAATTGATACGACGCCTACCTCTCTAATTAGCCACTTAGTTCAAATAAATAGTTTATTAGTCCAGAATTATAATTGTTGTTTTGGTATCAAAGCACCTTAATTGGAGGGAACGGCAATTAAGGGGCATTCAACAAACTTCAGTATTTACAATTATCTGTATTTGCTTTTATAATTAATGTTAAAAATAACTTATATTGGTGATCTAAGTGCTATATTCGACTTGCGATTTGAATTGATGCGACACGATTGAGAAGGTCATGAGTTCAATCCCGGTCCTATACTACCCAGTTATTTAAAACCCATGAACGGTCTGGTCTATATTGTTGGTAATTTTGCTGTAACAAAACTTAACTAAATTTAGCCTCTATCTTTTTTCTAATGTCAAATGCTGAAAGGCGATAGTTACAATTTTGGTGCCGTCAGTTTCATTTAGACACATCGAAATGAAGAAATTTAGACACGATCTCGGAACATGCCGACCAGAGATACGCAAAACACAACATTTTTTATACCTTTTGACTGAATTGTAGGTTAATACTCGCTATCTCGTTTTAGTGTTTGGCATTAGAAAAAGATAGAGAGAATCTAAATTTAGTTAAATTCTGTTACAACAGAATTACTACCATTGTAAACATCAATGTACTCAATGAAGCAGGACTTCGTGAGGGAACTTGCATACCTGCATGAGTCTATGAAGTATATTAACCGCACTAGGCCAGCGTGACTGACTACGGCCTAATCACCCTCCTGGTTAAGGGAGTTTCATGCCACTGTGGCTAGGACGAATATAGACTAGGGGTATGATAACGAGAATAATTTTCTAGGGCGGGAGTTGTATTCGAAAAAATTGGATTTTTATACAAATAAGTCTTTTAAGAACTTTAATATGTATGTAGTAAGTTACAGATTTAATATCGTATATTCTAGTAAGTAGTGTCTAAAAGATTGAGTTTGGCTTTTTAACGCTATTTTGTATTTTGACTTTATAGGTAAAAATTCTGCAAAGTTGATCACATTTATTCAACTAACAAAAATTGGCTCTTGTGTTAGTTTATCTTTTATTTAATTAACTAACTTTTGCTAATTTTCATAGTTATAATCATTCACGTCCGTCGCCGACATCCAGTGGAGCGCCGCGTGCTGTTTTCAGTATTAGTTGTACTTTGGCTTTTTATATAAATGTATGATTGTATCGGGACTTCCTATGTAGTGGAAAATCAACGTTCACGCGAACGGAGCTGCGAGCAAAAGCTAGTACTGACTGAAAACTCTGCGGCGGTCTTCATCGAAAAATTGAGAAGTTTCAGGCTCCGCTGTGGATAACTTACCAATGCTCTTTAGTGTCTCGCTCTTTCGAGCATTTATTGAGGGAAACCTGCTCCTCCCAGCATCTCAGAACCTGAAGGTGCTCAAGGCGACATGAGCCACTCACCTTACCATCCATCCTCGAAAACGCTTTTTATATGCCCCCTAAAAGAACATATGCCAACTGAAGTTTGGTCTTGATTTCATTTTAAGAACTATCTGATACGGCGAGCTTCGTTCACGTAAAACAATTTCTATATCTTCGATTTTTCGGCGGTTCTTTTGGGTTTTACCCAATTTTATTTTTTCATAAACTACCTATGTATTGAGGCGAAAGAAATAAAAAAAATAAAATATTCAAATCGGTCTAGCCGTTTTCGAGTTTTTGCGAAACTAACGCACGGCGATTGATTTTTATATGTAGAGATTAAAGGTTGACTGTTAAAAGGGTGTGACATGCATTCCTTGGCTGTCCAAAGTGTGATATGGGTTAGCAATTTTACCTCCAACAAAACTGCATTGTGATATAAAAATACCGTGGACATTTTCTTATAAATTAATCTAACCTCAAATAGGATTCTCTGTACCTCTAACTATATAACTAGATAACGATCTTATGTAGATTAATATTAATAAATATACGGTAAAATTACACATTATCGGATCCCAGACTAATTGACTTAAAATGAATTTTAATCGAAAGAAAACTCGCGGCTATAGTAAATTTCAAGAGTGCCAGTTGGGACAATTCAACCACTTTTATAGAAAAAAAAATCTTAAAATCACACTGTATGTTTATTGTAGTACTTAAGTTCAATTTCTTAGAACGATTGAAAATAAAAAGTATTTTTTTTTATTTAATCTCACGAATCAACCTATATTTCACGTGAGTAGTATCACAGGCTTGGCTAACTTAGATTGAACTGTAAATCAATAGCTCTCAATTACACGGAGATACCGTTTAAAAGAAAAAGGTAATAGCAAAGGGAAAAATGAATTACATTTCCTGGAAAATTTACCTTGATCTAGATTTGTATTAACGGAAATAAATGATGTAACTATCCTAATTAACAAATCCTTCTTGTTAATCAACAGAACCTGGTTAAATAATCCTTTTGGGGGATTATCATTAATATTTACCGTATGGCAGTCTATTAGAAAATGACCTTTATGTCTTTTGTATTCTTTAAAGTGTCATCATCGCCATCATTATCAGCTCTGGGAAGTCCACTGTTGGGCATGCGTCAACTCCTTAAAAAGAAAGGATTTGTCATAATTTCTACGCTTGGGAAACGTCTTGGAGATTGCAGTAGATATTAATTGTATAACAAGGTAAAGTTACTACCCGCTATTCTAGTACATTAACTGGTTCTGACAGCACCCACGGGAAGAGATGGAGTGACGCAATTATACACCAAAATATATTCCAAAGCTGAACAGATCGGTTTAAGGAAACGTTATAATTATGACAAAGCCGAATAGATCGGTTTAAGGAAACGTTATAATTATGATAAATATATTCCAAAGCTGAACAGATTGGTTTAAAAAAACGTTATAATTATGACAAATATATTCCAAAGCTAAACAGATCGGTTTAAGTAAACGATATAATTATGATAAATATATTCCAAAGCTGAACAGATTGGTTTAAAAAAACGTTATAATTATGACAAATATATTCCAAAGCTGAACAGATCGGTTTAAGTAAACGTTATAATTATGATAAATATATTCCAAAGCTGAACAGATCGGTTTAAGGAAACGTTATAATTATGATAAATATATTCCAAAGCTGAACAGATCGGTTTAAGGAAACGTTATACATACATACATACACTCATGCCGATATCCCATAAGGGTAGGCAGAGACCATAGTACATATTACATACATACAGTCACGCCTCTTTCCCATTGGGGTAGGCAGAGACCACTTCCACCTGAAACGTTATAATTATGATAAATATTCACCTTGTTATTCAACAATATTGGTACAAATATCCGTTAACTCACAGCACTTAGCAGGATTAATAATATTTTATTTTTAAAATACAGGTATATAAAAGGATTATTAGCGAGTTTCCTCAAATCCTCAATCACAAAGCGATAGCTAATCCCCAATTTCATTGAATAAGTCTGTCTTGAAACCTTTTAAGCCTTCCCAACAAAATAGATTTATTGAAAAAAAGTCTTACTAGATGATGAGCACAAAGGTTTGTATCAGAGTCTTGGATGTATTTATCTATTTATGTATAGTATTTATCTATATAAGTATGTATATCGTTGTCTATTACCCAAGACACAGGGAATTCTAATTTGGGACTAGATCAATGTGTGTGAAAAAGTGTCCAGAATATTATTATATATTATATTATTATTATATTTCTTCTGTTTGTCAAAAACCTTTTAAAAATCTTTGCTTTGTTTGGCTTTGTTGCTCAGTGTAATCATTGCAGTGGTAGTTTTCACACTTTTTATTTATTGCATAGATATGACGACTAATTCGTACAATAGCACTAACCCTGCTTTCTATGCCAATGAGTTCCCAGTTCGAATCCCAGTTGGGGCAAAATTTCTGTGATGAGCACAAATGTTTGTACCCGAGTCATGGACGTATTTATCTATTTATTGCTAAATACACCTTACCTCCCTCACTCTTCTTTCCTCTTTACTAAACAGTGGGAATGCAATGAGGAAATTTAACACTTTTGAACCTTATAAAATGACAGCGTCGTGATTGAAATGTGGAGTGCAGATAGCCACTTTGCTACATTAAACGATCGTAGCAAGTGGAAAGAAGTAGTCTCTGCCTACCCCAAGAGGAACGAGGCGTCACTGTATGTATGTATGTAGTAAGTACTGTGTCTCCCCTTATGGGATATCGGCGTGAATATATGTATGTGTCTAAATAATTCATAATTATTGAACTGAAATAAATATTTGTATTGACAGACACCTTTGCAAGCGTGAACAGTTTGCGTCACGAACATATCAGTTTCCACTAAATTAATTCAGATTTTACGCCTTATTTATTCGATACACAATATGTGTGAAACAGATTTTTTATTCAAGAGATGCATTATAGACATATATCATCCACCACCATTATTCTCAGTCCATACATGTTCCCATTACAGGGTCACGGACCTCTTCTGTCCAGGCAGGGGATTAGGCCGTAGTCTAATACGCTGGTCTAGTGTGTGTTAGTAAACTTCACACACTCAATTGGACATGCAGTTTTCCTCACGAAGTTTTCCTTCTCCGTTAAGTACATTGGTGTTTACATGAATTAGAAATAACTCAGTGGTATGGGACCGCTATCGAAACTGCGACCTGTCTCCTCAAGTATAGGTAGAGTATTTTCTAAAAATGTTGCCTCATGTATCAGCTTTCACAAAATAGAACTTTTCTCATCATCGCATCCGGTTATTAACATTTACAAGTACACAACCGTGAGTTAAAAGTAAATTAAAACGGAAATAGCCAGTGTATTTACACTTGATTTACGCAGAATACAATTTACTTTAAAGACAAAATATGGATAAGCATGTACTTAATCATTAGTATCTGCGGAGCAACCCTGACTGATCGATTAAGGAATAGTGTGATAAGAGAATGGTGTCAGTTGAAGTATGACGTGATGATAAGAATCAAGAAAGGAATGCTCCAATGGTTTGGTCATTTAGAAAGGATGAGTAGAATTCGAATGACGGAACGAATATACCGGACAAATGTAAGTGGAAGTGTCAGAAGAGGGCGCTCAAAACCTATCTTGACCAAAGCAACAACTTGTTTCAAAAAGAACAAGTTTGTAACAGCCTTATTCCACAAAGGTATATGATAAGATGTATGAATGTGGATGAGGCGAGAGAGGGATGTCAGGATTGCAGTGTGTGGCGAACTTTGGTCTCTGTCTACCTTTATGGGATACCGGCGTGAGTGTATATATGTATGTATTAACTTGAAATATATATCTATACTCAATTTAATATAATATTATTACTCAATATAATATTCTGTGGGGTTACCACCACACTGAAAACTCCCGCAATGATCTCTCTCTAGAGATCTCAATCTCTAATAGAACTCTCAAATCGCATGTTGAGAATGGACTAAATAAAGTTATTACTTTTTTTCGAATCATCATTTTCATATGCCTACTGACATCCACTGCTAGACATAGGCCTCCTCCAACAATCGCCACACTAAGCGGTTACCTGCGATCTTCACTAGGTCATCGGTCCGCCTAATCGGGGGTTGATCCGCGCTACGCTTTCTGATTTGGGGCGCCACTCCAGCACTTTAGGACCTCAACGTCTATCGATTCTGCAAGCTGTGTCCTGCCCGCTGCCACTTTAGCTTTATAATCCTTAGAGTCACGTTAGTGACTTTAGTTTTTTTTTTGAAAACGAAGAAAATATATTTTGTAGGGAAGTGATATCACACGGGTTTGCATCAATAATTTTACTGAAATGTATTGAAATATCAATGTTCTTAAAACGTTCTTTTCAAAGCCTTTCTATACATGCCATTTTCTAAAAAAAAAACGGGTCAGTTTTATTCTGATTATGCATGTAAGCTTTCCCGCAGGAAGTAATCTTCCTTTATCCAATTTTCTAGTAATACGGCGCGTAAAACCTCTCAACTCGTCGTCTTGGCCAGAATTTATCATCGTTCATTTAAAAGCCCATACGATAACGATAACTGGCCTTCTAATAAAACACTCATATGCTAAGCGTGGTTAAAATAATATCAGATGACAGACGCGAAAGAAAAAATTTTATCAAATTTACCTTTTAACGCGATATAGAGAAAGTATTATCTACTATCATGAGCAACGCTCTATATCAGAGGTTCCCAGACCTTTTTTCTCATAGGCCACTTTCAAAATTTAGCTGGTTCCGGTGGACCCCCTGCAGTTACATTTCTACCATATTCCCAAAACTCGACAAAAAATGGGAAGATTAGATCTAACTATGGAAATTTGCGTACGCCAACGTAGACCCTCGTGAGATTCCCGTGGACCCCTGGAGGTCCACCTAGACCACTTTGGGAACTAAGGTTCTATATTAATGAACATGTTCACACTAATTGGGCACCGTAAGTGTTGGGACGTACAAATTCATAACAAAACTAAATCTAACATGTATTTTTCTACTGAGAGTCTTTTTCATGCGATGGCCAAATATGATCAACTATCATGAACAACGTTCGATATCAGTGAATGTGTGCACGTGTTCACACTAGTTGCGCATCGTGTTGGCTCGTATAAATTCATAACAAGTCTATATCTTACATGATTTTTTCTACTGAGAGTCCTTTTAACGCAATATAGATGAAAGATTATTTATTATCATGAACAGCGTTCGATCGCAATGAACGTGTTCACACTAGTAGCGCACGATAAGAGTTGTTTTGTTTGTTTTTTTTTACTGAGAGTCTTTTTCATGCGATTTAGACCAAAGATTATTTACTATCATGAACAAAATTCGACATTAATGAACGTGTTCACGCTAGTTGCGTACGGTGTTGGACTGTATACATTCATAACAACTAGATCTATTTATGAACTAGATGTCGCACGAGGTGTGACACGCGATTTTGGGCCGTTAAAAATGAAAAGTACCTGCGTAAATTGTGGTACGCGGTACCGCTAGTAGACGATGCTCTAAAGGTTAGATTGGGTTCCCGCCATTTCCTAAATCACTAAAATCATTTTATGAGGGTTAAGCCCGCCACATGTCTACATGGACATGGGAAACTATATTAAATTTTGTCTGGTGAGTAAGCGATAAAACTTTATGGGGCTGATATCGACACGACGGAGTTGTAAAAAGTTTATTTATCAATCAGTGGGATTGTATAGCACTTATTGGCAATATGGCAATATTACTTGTTTTATCACATTTTTAAGAACAAAAAGTTGCTATGTTACGATATATAACGCCATTGTTATGCTGGTATTAATAATATATGTATATGGATGTATCTTGTTGTAGGTACACTGGTGGTGTATTTGAAGGAAATAAATAATTCACACTCAACACACACAAAATATGGAGAGTTAATTTTCTGTACACCTATATAAAAATCAATCGCCGTGCGTTAGTCTCGCAAAAACTCGAAAACGGCTCGACCGATATTTCTTTTTGTTTTATTCTTAATATGGAAGTGCTTTATGAAAAAATGAAACCAAGAAAACTCAAAATAACAGCCGAAAAATCGAAGAAAATGTTTTAGGTGGTACGAAATTCACCGGTTCAGCTAATTAAGAATAATACTGCATACAGTTATTTTTTACATATATAGCAGTTATTTTTTTATTTACGTTTTTTTTACATATAGCCTCAAATTAGAATACCCTATGACTTGGGTACTAGGCTACGATTTATATTACTTACTTATGTAGATAAATAACAAAACATGCCTTCAAACTTTCACACAAAATATTCCCCTGCCGGGATTGGAACCCGGAACCCAATGGTACAAAAAGCAGGAACACTAATACTTTACTTATCAGATGATTGGTATATAATCATGATTTTAAACCTAAACACCTTCTGTTTCCATCAAATCTATTTAAAATTTTCCCAGGAGCTCACCATTACGACATTGAGCATAAAACTCAGCCCTACGTGGGCAGCACGTAGTTACTAATGATGTCATACTGCCCACGTAGCTGCGACGCTGACGTCATAATAATATTCTTACGCCGTTACTTGCCTTTAACGACACTTATGCGAACGAGTGGTGTTTTCTCGATAATAGTGTTATGTCTCAGTAGCTGGAAGCACGGAGTAATTTACTCTGTGGCTGGAAGCTCACAAAGAATGAGCCCTTCTCATGCTTACGTAATGATAAATTAATTCGTTCATTCACTCTTGTCGGGGTAGGTCAGGGTCAATTGTTATTATACAGTATAATGTCTTTAGTTAATAATCGGTAGGTGATCACAAGTAAAATATTATTAAAAATTGTATAATATAAAGTATATTAATCATCTCAGCTTATAGACGTCCACTGCTGGACATAGACCTCCTCTAATGATCGCCACACTGAGCGGCTATGAGCCGCCTGCATCCACCTTCACTAGGTCATCAATCCACCTAATCGGGGGTCTATCCGCATTGCGATTTCCTGTTTGGGGTCGCCATTCCAGTATTTTAAGACCCCCATCGTCCATGGGTTCTATGAGCTTTGTTCCCCTCCCACTACCACTTCAGTTTGGCAATCCTTTGATCTACGTCGGCGACTCTAGTTCTCCTGTTTTTTCTTTAGTTTTATTATCTCATTATGGATCCTGTCACAGGGTAAACCCAAGCATAGCTCTTTTATTTCCATATATAATATTAAGACACAATCCTATATTAAATGTACCATTAGTTAGGGCAATCTATAGCCAAAACTCCTTTATGTACAGAGCAGGCATGACTTCAATATAATATCGGAACGTGTTATCATTGACCTATCAATACAAGTGTGAGCTTGGCTAGGCGACTGCTAAGCACAGATTTCTTCAACTGGGGGATGTTGGAACTGTTGCTTTGTGCGATCAATTTATATTGTTTATGGATTTAATTTGTTATTATATTTGTTGCTCCTACATTATATTAAATTGGTATCTGTGAGATTCTGTAAGTGGTTTTACGTTTTACTAATTTTTGCCCGCGACTTCGCTCGCATGAATGTCAATTTTCTGTGACATGGGAAAAATCATAGAGTTATATAAAAAGCCTTAGAACCACTTTTATGTACTTGAAGTCTCGTACCTTAACGGCGGCTATTAAAATAGATAAAGCTGTATTTTTAATTAAGTCCTTTTTAAGGGAGGAGGCCCACGTCCAGCAGTGGACTTTCACGGGCTGATGTTGACGACGATAATGAACTCTGCATCTTGTTTCTATTTGATGATGATAATGAACTCTGCATCTTGTTTCTATTTGACGATGATAATGAACTCTGCATCTTGTTTCTATTTGATGATGATAATGAACTCTGCATCTTGTTTCTATTTGATATATCGCTCATCCAATAGAACAACGACGTAATTACATTTTTGTAATTTATCAGATGAAACGTTTCAGTATAAAATTGGATTATTACCCATTAGTAAATCATATCAATTATCATAATTTTTCATAATTTATTTATAGATTATTATTAATAATTTGAGCATT
>WUAW01006608.1:12349-34314 GCA_017165845.1 Thaumetopoea pityocampa | reverse complement strand
ATAATTGATCTCTTTTTTTACTAGGTAACACTATTTTTTTCAATACACCGTATAAAAGTTGTGCATGAGTCAATATGACCACCATGTGTGTTGATCTATTGATCGCTGTATCGATCTCTTATTTTAAAAATCTTTTTTGGAGTATATACTTAATTAACATAAGTTATCTAGACATTTTTTTGATAGTGAGCGAAAGCCTTAAACGTTTCGTAGTATCACGGAACACAGGAAGCTTACTTTTTTAACTTATTTTTTTAACTAAATTAATTCTATTGGATTAGTAGTGATAGGTTTGATTCCCCCATAAGACAAATTATTTAACAGTTCACGTATGAAAAGTCATATTTCTCAAGGGAAATTTTCCCTTTATTGTATTGAAACATTATTTTAACAATTTTATTTTGCTGAATTTAAGTTATCTAGATACGATTTTTTTTTTGATAGTGAATGAAAACTTTGAACATTTCGTAATATTAAGAAGTACAGGAAACTTACTATTAATTTTATCAGATTTGTAATGTTGGGCATGATTTTGCCGTAGGCCAAATTTTGATTAGGATTACGGTACAATTGAATTTATTTAAATTCGTAGTTTAACGCTGATTAGTTCATGCAATTAGCTAATTATATCTCTATTAAATTATATTGTCCAATAAAGAATAATAATGAGAACCTATAATAATAATAAACAAAATATATGAAAAGATGAGGCGAGAGAGACGTCAGACCACATTTGGCCACATCGTAGTACGGTTTCTGGCTACCCTTAGAGGATATAGGCGTGAGTGTTAGTATATAATAATAATAAATAATCTATTGTAGTTGCAAGTGCATAGGCTGAAATTGCCACTTGTCCCAGATGAAAAAAAAATAAAGTGACTAAAATGTTTCTTGTTGATCTATTTTAGCGGGTCAAACAATTGCGATCTCTCTAGAGTAATGAACAATAAGTCAAAATAAAAGATACTTCTGAAGTCTGTTTTAGGAATCAATGCTCCATAGTATTACCTAGAGCCAAATAAAAGGAAATCTCTCAAGTTGAAAGCAAACTAATTATCAAAGAATCCAATCAGCCTTTGATATTTGAGTGTTTGAATAAATAATACATTCTTTCGTCCCGACCGGTTTAATTGTTATGTACCTACAAGTACAGATAACTTTGTACCGACAGAGTACAGCATTTCGTTTTTGATTTAATTCACTCGTATATCATCATCATCATCATTATATTCTAGATTCAAAATGCTTTTTTTATTCAAAAACTGATTACAATCATTAAAATTTACTGCTGCCCAAAATATAACGAAGCTCGTAACATAACAAGTGCTTACTTTTTTAAACAGGTGTTTGCAAAACATTCCTTTAGCCATTGTACGTACCACTCGTTTACAGAATCACTTATAGTTTTGAGCCGGCTGACGACTGCGTAATTTTATCAACTAGAAGTCTTCTGCATTTGCATTTGCTAATTTGGGTGTTAAGTACTTCTTCGGAGTCCTTTTTGAAGTTTATTTGCGAAGCCTATCTATTTATTAAAGCTGAACTCACAAAAAAGCTGTCATTCCATGGGTAGACTGCTTTTGAACGCTCGTGTAATATTTAATTCCAAATGTTCGTCTCCTATAAACAAAAATAGTCTTGAGATATTGCTTTCAAATTAATTAAACAGTAACAAGCCTAGTAGTAGTAGCCTAGTAGTAGTAGCCTCTGTGACACGTACCATTGACTACTCTCCTTTTCAAGTAACGGTATAAACATAAATTTGCCTGTTCGTATTGTCTGATTTAGCATTTTTGAACAAAACCAATAAACTCAGTTATGTAGCATACAAATTTCCAAAAACTTGTCCTAAATTATCATATATATTCCAATAAGCTTGCTAAAGTATTTTAAAATCAAGTTTTTAATGTAAATAGGTACTAGGTAACATATAACATTAAATACTTTTTATTATTAGAATATTGCCTTTTATAGAAAAAAGTACTCGTATTTTATTTTGAAAAAAGGTTTATTTATTTTGATTCAATTTAGTTATATTAAATTTTTATCATAAGAAACGGCTTTATTTTTACTATTCAACTATTCAATTTCAACCTACTTCCATTAGCGCGTAAGTCGACGACTCTTATTTATATAAGACCAATATTTATGCGGCTTTTACGTAAATACCTTCCATTTCTTTGCCCAAATGGAAAAAATAAAATAACAAAGCCTTCCTTTCACTATTCTTTATTAGTCCCTCCACAAACATCTCGCTGATTTTCCAATCCATTATTCCCTCTTTTTGTTGTGGGTGTGTGCCCTGCCCTAATGGGCTCAACATTGCTTTTATAAATTAACATTGTTTATTCTTCTTTTCTTTATTGTGTATTTTTTGACATTGCTTTTGACTAGAAAAGGTTCAGACTATTTCGGGGTTAATTACATGAAAATGTAAATTCGTGTTAAAATGATAATATAAATGTCTTTTGCAGCTCGCCGGCCTGCTTTCATTGCGTGTGAAGACACCGTTGTGCGGCTGGTATCAACTGGGAAATATCACAACTCAGTTACCGTTGCGTTCGCCCCGTTACCCGTGGAGGACTTTGAGCATGCCGATCTGATGTGTGGCCTGAACGATCTGTAAACCATACGAAACCTGCTATGTCCGTACTGACTTTGGCCTCAGGGATGCCGATATTTAGTAATATTTATTTTTACACTCTGTTTCAAATACGAAGTAATATTTAACACATACATAAAACATAACTATACACGTTCAACATGTTTGAATTAAAAATAAAAACGCGTTGTTTATGGTAAGTCATTATTTAAATTAATCTACAATCAATATGTAACAATCTAAAAAAAAAATCACTAACAAATATGTACCTAAGCTCGTTTTTATAAAAGACGTTTCATACATTATCTGTGACTTCGTATTTGGAATAGACTATATAAAAATTACATAGGTGTATTTCATAGATTACCATGTGAGGAAATGTTTAATATAAACAAATACTTTTTTTGTTTTAATTATATTGGTGTAGGTAGTTACAGTAATCTTAAGATACCAATGTTACCCATCGATGTTAATTAAACGTGAAATGTAGAAATATTTTCCACTTCATGATCATTATCACTAGCAGCTTTTATGGGGCGGTCCTTCCCCCTTTATCCCTTTACTAAGTCCTGGGTCACTCCACCCATGCGTTTTCTGTGATAACAAGGATATCTGGCTACTGGTCTGCTAGTAGCTCATTTTCCATCACTCAGTAGCCACTCTGATGGGATCCCATTCTACTTGTTATCACCATAACGTGATATTTACATAAAACATATTATTAATAATACTATTCGTGCAGATAAATATGGCGGCTGAAATAATAGCCTTAAAGAGGCGAACAATTGAATGACGTTTTGTAAAACAGTTTATAGCCATTAGTGTAGAGTATGACAGCGATAGTGTGCGAGAAAGAGGTAAATTAGAGACGACACCATACATTAATGAATAATGGCATCATAATGCCATTATTTATCTGTTTGGGTATAGTATAATATAATATAATTTATTTATATTTAAATATATATACATACTTTGTCGCAAATATTTTCCACTCTGTACCTCGCATACCATTAAGCAGATTGAATATTAATTACTACGCGCATGCGTACGTACTTCGAATTAATGAAGTCACGAATCTACGATTTATTGTCCAACTGACCCAAAATTTTGCCTGGGTAACCTGCTATCTTAAAGTATTTCAGGTAATTAATTCTTTAATTTTATTTACAGTGTTTAGTAAAAAGAGAAACTGTGTCAGGAAATATAAAATAGATATTTTATTCAACATGGATGTTCTCGATTCAATGTTATTGAGGGCATGACTAATCCTATCCTACTAATGATGTAAATGCGCAAGTTTGCACTTTTAGATGTTTGTTATTGATTGAGGAAACAGCAAAACTGCTGCATCGGCTTTGAAGAAATTCAGTAGTTAATTAGAATATGATCTATAATGCGCAATATGATGTATCATTATCATCATCATATCAGCCCACAGACGTCCACTGCTGGACATAAGCCTCTTCTAATGATCGCGACAATGAGCGCCTATGAGCCGCTTGCATCCACCGATTGCCTGCGACTCTGACCAGGTCATCGGTCCACCTATTCAGGGGTCTATCCGCATTACGCTTTTCGGATCGGGGTCGCCACTCTAGCACTTAAAGACCCCATCGTCCATTGGTTCTACGAGCTATGTGTTTCGCCCACTGCCACTTCAGTTTTGCAATCCTTTGAGCCACGTCAGCGACTTTAGTTCTCCTGCGGATTATCTCATTACGTATCCTGCCTCGCAGGGAAATTCCGAGCATAGCTCTTTCCATCCTTGAGCTTTCTTATGCAGCCCATAGTCAATGACCATGTTTCAGATCCATAGGTCATCACTAGCAATACGCACTGATTGAATACCCTGGTCTTAAGGCATTGCGGTATTTTTGACGAGAAGATGTCACGTAGTTTCCCGAACGCTGCCCAGCCGAGTTGGATTCGGCGACTGACCTCTTTCTCGAAGTTGGATTTAACTAGCTGGACAATGTGTCTCAGGTATATATATTCCGACACAACTGCGAGAATAGAGCCCTCTAGGACTACTGGGTGGAGCGGAACAAGGGCATTGACCATAACTTTCGTCTTACCCATATTCATTCTTAAGCCCACCTGTTGAGAAACTCTATTGAGGCCTTGGAGCATTATGTTCAAGTTTGTAAACGATTCTGCCATGAGTACTATATCATCGTCAAACCGAAGATGAGTGATGTACTCGCCATTGATATTGATGCTTAGTTCATTCCAAACTAGAACCTTAAAGACATCTTCCAGCGCGGCAGTAAACAATTTCGGAGAAATAACGTCTCCTTGTCTTATGCCACGCAGCAATCGTACTGGTGTTGAACTTTGGTCCTGTATACGTACCGACATGGTGGCGTTTCGTACAAACTTTTCAATACTTCGATGTACCGATAATCAATACGGCAACGCTGAAGAGACTGAAGCAGTGCCCACGTTTCCACCGAATCGAAAGCCTTCTCATAGTCCACAAACGCTAAACACAAAGGTAGATTATACTCCTCTGTCTTCTGTAAAATCTGCCGCAGCGTATATATGTATGTGGTCTTTGGTACTGAAGCTTTTTCGGAAACCGGCTTGTTCGGGAGTTGCTTGTTTGTCAAGCCTGCGTTCGAGATGGTTCGTGATGACTCTCGAAAACAACTTATATATATGGCTTAGGAGCGAAACAGTCCTACAGTTTCTCATGATGTTTATTTAAAATACTGAATTTAATTGAAATACGAGCAAACTCTAAAGTATTTTAAAGTATGTTTTGAATTTTACTATTATAAACAAGGAACCAACCAAAGTATATTTAATTTAACTAATAAGTGAATATCTCTCTCCTGATAGAGAGGTCCATGCCCCTTTAGTGTGTGTTTAATAAGAGTGAGTGAATAAACATAAGAGTGGAATTAAATTAGAGCTACATCTGATTTTGTTGCGAATGAAATTTAGACTATCCATCCCCAGTCCATATTCATCACACTACAAGGGTGCGGACCTCCTATAGGCAGGGTCCAGGCAATAGTCTACCACGCTGGTCGAGTGCGTATTGTAAGACTTCAAACATCCATGCGCATATGTAGATTTCCGTACGAAGTTTTCTTTCGCCTTTCTGTACATTGGTGTCTATGATGCAGACTGTATATGACTTTAAAATAACCCAGTGGTACGGGTCCGGGACCGAACTCACGACCTTTTCGATCTCTAGTCATGTCCAGCACCACTTGACAACCAAAGTACTTATACATATTTTGACTATATCTATCGTTTATATTAAATTATTATTGGAGTAAATAATGAAATTAAATATCGTTATTATCAATATCTAAATAAATATATCACATATAAATTATGATAACAATTCTTCCTTAGATTTGGATAAACATACATATACATAAATATACTTGTATCGTCTCTATCAATAAGATTGTCTAGTCATGTACGCAGGTAGATTTGTTACTTGGTAACAATAGATTTTTTGTCAATAAATGTATGTACCTGTACAATTAGTTTTATTTTCCAAAATTTTCACACCGCTGACCATAAAATTTCAAAAAAATGTTTTGTAGAATGTCATATTGTCTGAGTCATTCATGACTCAGACCGTCAGCGCAAGTGTTTTGGCGACAACCCGAGTGAAGCATCGTTTGAAGTTTAATTTTAGTATTTTATATTAGTTTATTATGATGTTTGATATGTAAAATTGGTGCTGTTTTATGTATTAGTTGTCAATAATCGTGAACAATATTGAAGTATTAGATTAAAACTGTGACTAAAATGTGACCGTATTCTTTCAAGGCAATATATCTGTGGGGATTTTCGCATAATTAATGTGGTAATCCTCGGATTGACGTCGAAATTTCCAAGAAGAAATAAAATGTGAACATCAGCATTTATTTTTAAATTGACGAATATGTATTAAAATGTCGACTTGGCTTAAAGGTTTCAGATACCAGACCATAAAATACATAAAAAAGCTGTTACCGTTAAAGTTGCCTATTTTATAACAATTAGTGTAGTAATATTGGAAATTGTAGAATTGACAGGAATTTACAATCTAATTATCTATGATCGTACAGTTCATTTAAATTTGAGTAATTTTCTCATAGTCTTAGAATTAACATTATGCCATTTTTCTAGATAACTGAGATTTTCAAACTTTAGATAACTGAGAATATCAAAACATATTGTTCAAAGCGTTTATGTGTCGACGGTCTTATGTATATAACTATTAATATTTAACCAAACCGTATGATTTTGTCGATGATGCAACATTTTATTAATGTGTGAACAAACCCGTGAGTGATAAAAAAATTAAATAAATAAAATTGCCTACACCTACAAACTTGTACAGTTAATGCCATCTGTTGACTTTAATACACAAAAATAACGCGGGAATTTAAAAATTTGATTTATTAAAATAAATTTATTATAATAATTAACCGGGAAGCGTAGAGCGGGCTGATCCCAGTCCAGGTGGACGGATCACCTGATGAAGGTCGCGGGCAATCGGTGGATGCAGGCAGCTCATAGCCGCTCAGTGTCACGATCATTGGAGGAGGCCTATATCCAGCAGTAGACGTCTGTGGGCTGATATGATGATGATGAACATAAATTTACTATCACTACTACAATAAGTTAAGACTTTATGAATAGGTAATATTCGAATTTGTTAATAAGTGAATTTATTTTAAAATATATTTCATACAGAGTGTAGTATAGAAAGCGTGCTCGTACAATTGGCTACAACAGATAGAGTTCTATTTAAATTATACACTCACTCCCGGGTCGTGGGTTCGATCCCGGTCCCGTGCCACTGAGTTATTTCCAATTCGTGTACGGAATACATGAAATGCTTTATGAGGAAATCTTCATGCCGCATGGGTGTGTAAGTCTAACAATCCACAGTAATCCAGGGTGGTAGACTACGGCCTAATCCCCCTCCTGATTAGGGGAGGTCCGTGCTACAGGTGCACTACAGGTGTAGTGGGGACGAATGTGGACTGGGGACGATAATAATACTCACTCACAGCCATCAAAAGTACTGAACTGGAAGGCTTGCTGATATACATACGCTATTAGGTAGATATCTACTGAGCATAAATCTTTGGAAATTTCTTTCTCTCTCAACTGAGCATTATCCCGACTATTGGGCTAGGGTCTGTTATTTTTGGCAGGGGATGCGCCTTAGGTCAGGTTAAGATGGCCAATTGCTATCTAACGTCATCCTCGTAAGCCCCCATAATTCCTGCTAATGACCAGTGTTGTTGCGACACCATGTTGAACTCATTATTTTACGTGTCTTCAGAAAAGCGGAGAAACTATGGTAATTGTTAGGGTACTAGCTGGGAATCGAACCTGAAACAATTCGATTCTCGCATTTGGGACAAGCCCTTATCTACTATGTTACGATGACTCTCAAACAGGTATATGTTTGGATATTCAAAATATTGCAGTGGCATTTAATCTACACTTGAAAAAAGTTGGTTTTCCGAAAGTTAGTTTTGTAGTCTAAGTTGTTAATATTGCTCTTCATCCTAACATTATTCAGACCTAGGTCCGGTCTGACCGTCTAGAAGCAGTGATGGCCTGACTGCTATAACCATGCATAACAAGCCTTACATTTCGACTTGACCATGTCATATTGATTTATTATATTATTATATTGATTTAATAATAATAATTATCATTCGCTCCAAACGGTGAAAGAAAACTTCGTGAGGAAACTTATATGTCTGAGATTTTCTCGATGGCATTTGAAGACTTCTGACCCGTATTAGGTTACGGTGGTGGATTAAGGCCTCTCATTCTGAGAGGAGGCCCGTTCCCTGCACTGATACAGTAGATAGTTTGATGATGATGATGAAGTCTGGTCTGCATTGGATCTGCTGTTAAATTTACATACTTTTATAAAATTGTTAAACGTCAAATACTACTATTCAACTATTCAGATCGACTAATACTGCGGCATGTTTCATCAAAATCGGTCTCGTAGAATTGAAGATACAGCTTGATTCCTGTATTAGTAGCCACCATTAAGTTACGAGAGGTCAAGTAAAAGTGGTTTAAAGGTTTTTTTTTTATATAAATCAATGATTGCGTCAGGATTTCCCATGTATTGAAAAATCGACATTCACGCGGGCGGAGCCACGGGCAAAAAGTAATATTTAATAAAACTCTAGCGCTGGCCGATATTGGTGGTCTAGTAGTACTTTACATGACTCACAATCAAAAGGACGTGGGTTCGAAGCCGGACCCATACCACTACGTTATTTCCAATTATTGTACGATCTAAATTGTATTCATCAATGTACTCAAAGGAGAATAAAAACTTTGGGAAGAAAGTGATATATGTATGTATTTTGGTGTTTCGGTATTTGTATATATGTATGTATGTGTGTGTATGTTTCTGTATATAATACACTAGATCCTATCCTCTTTCTTAAATAATTTTACACTCTAAGGTTTGCTGGAAGAAAACTCATTTTTGAGTTAAGCTCGCCTTTGTACATAAATTTTTTTCGTATGTAATAATGTATTTATCTGTTTGTGTACAATAAAGAATAAGAATATGAAGAAATTTACATATCCGAATGGGTGTGTGAAATTGACCAGCCCGTACTCGGCTAGCGTGGTAGATAATTAACCAATCTCCCTCTTTATGAGATGAGGTTCGTGTACCTGTACGGGGGACCGGGACTGACTGGGACGGATGAATCTGCCAATATAAGGTTGGTAACGTACTACGCAAAGAACTAGCTGTAAATAAATTGATGCGAACTGAAAGCAAACTAAATCGAATTAACAGATGACAGATGATTTGCTTAAAGCAAATTAACCGTCTACTAGATATAATGAAATCCGAAAATTTGCAGCTGAATCATAACATCTGACGATACCAGAGATAAACTGCACTATTTTTTACGTTGCCGATCCGCAAGATGAAAATTGTGAGCAACAATTTTAATTATCACATACCTAACAACACATTTAAACTGTCTACGCATAATTGAATTAATCAAATGTAGGAACTATTCCACAAAATCCCGCGCTTATACTGCGATGACAAATGCCGCAACAGTGTAGCACATAATTCCATAGACTTATGAATATATAGAACAAGTACACGGCGGCTGTTATCTCAGCTCGTGGAACATAATAGTGTATTATATTAACATTGACTGATACGTAAATATCGGGTTATAAATATAACAATAAAAAAACACTCATTTTAATTAAACTTTATTGAGTAGTCCATATAGATAATAATCATTTAAAAGCAAAACATTAGTCTATTGTCTAACAATATACAGATAAAAATATTTGTTCTAATAGTGAAAATAAAAGTGCATCTGTACAAACGAATTTACATAAACATACTAATAGATATCTAATTTAACGACGGGATATATTTTTATTCTATACTAATAAACACTAAAACTATTATTAATAAGTTCAGCTCTACGTTTAAACAGCTTAACGCGTAATAAACATTGATTTTTCCACTACGAAGCATCAAGAGCACGCGATGCGTGGAATTCAAAATATAACGGATATTGTCGACGTCATTCGCATTTTAGTTGATTTTTGTATAAAACCAATAAGTGCACACCGATATGTATACATTAAATTAGCACCTAGTTTTTATAGCATTACCTACCGTTTTTATTAGCGTAACAGATAAAAGCGTTTACATAAGTAACGTTTAACATTAAACTTATTTTAACTAACAAATTATACATAGATTTTTTTCTAATACAACACATTAAAAATATGAGATGGTATCATTAGGGCTTTTATAAATCTCAAAGTTAGGTAGCCACGCATTACATCACATAATTCAGTGGTTCTTAATTTTTTTATCTTGTAGGCCACTTGCCATGTTTTTGTTTTAGATAGATTTCTGTAATGCCATCAATTTCAGATGTATTTTTTTTTGACAGTTGATATATTTCTAAATGTAGTGAAGATGTCGGCGATCCCTAGGGTTTCGTATAAATCACTTTGGGTGTTAATGACATAATCTAACAAAATAATTTGTTGCAAAACGTTAATATTATACACGCCATCAAACATATACTACAATAGTGCCAAACCAGGCTGACGGCCTGCTTGATGGTAAGCGGTTACCGCATGCTGCAGCATATGGACGCCTGCAAGATTAAAACTATCACATGCACGTTGCTGACCGTTTAGAAATTTACTTCCTCCCTTCTTGAAGAAACTCATACTCCTATAGTCCTATACTTATATAGTCCTTCGGGAAAATCATAATTTCTACAATCGGAACGATCGCGAGAGGATATTCCTCTGAACCGCACTGTACGTGACCGATTGAGGTTCTAACATGTGAGCATGAACTCCCTGCCGATGGCGAGCGGCGCCACGATTAATTACCTATGATAAGATCTTCATAACCAACCCGTATTAGTCCTGCGCGGTGGTCTATTCCCCTCTCAATTCGAGTGGAGGCCCCTTCAGCAGAACAGTAGATGGTTGATGATGATGAAAATAACGTTAGAACTTTTATGTTATGAAAATACGTACCACAGTTTTGAAAATTCTAATGCATCTATTTGTCAATTTATAACATTAGCTCGACCATGGCTAATTTTAGCATGTGATAAAACATGCTATATTGGTACCACACCAATTTCAATTACCTACAAATAACTATTTAAGTAGGCAGGAGCTTTTATTCAAACAAAAATCTTATTAGTTTGACAAATTATACAGACATGATCAAGTAGCAGATTTGCTTTGATCAAAGCAATAATTAAATTGATTCAATATTCAACTGGCAATCGAAGAATAAGATTTAATTCTAATAATTGTACTACCCTATGCCTACACAGAAGGGCTATTTTAATAGGACACATTTAACATCTGTCAGTTATTATTAGTCAAATTAAATATTGTTGGTTTATTGGTCAATCTTAAAATTGTCTTCTATTTCAGCATTAAAATATATGTACTCGTAAATTTAGTTGCTAAAAAAGTGGTCCAATTGTGGCCTTCTAACATTGAAAAAGAAATAATATTGGTGCCCAATCTAACAGAATTTAACAAAATTTAGTCCCTCTCTATTTTTTTCTAATGTCAAACGCCAAAACGAGATAGCAAATATTTATAGTGAATACCGACCTACGTTTCTGCTAGAGTTAAAAAAAATGTTTTTGCTCATCTTTAGTCCGTATGTTTCAAGACGCGTCTAAATCTTTTAATTTTAACGTTTCTAAATGAAATTGACAGCACCGAAATTGTAGCTATTTTGTTTTGGCGTTTGACATTAAAAAAGATAGGGAGGGACTATATTTAGTTGAGTTCCATTACAATAGAATCGACACCAATATTTTGTAGGCGGCTATAACGTTATTTTGCAACGATAATTTAATGTATCAAATGTGATCTATTAAAATTGCTCTTATTTACAACTACATTTATTCGATTTAAAGATATCCGTTCACTCGTATTTTAAAGGTTCCTGATTTTTTTTTTCGGATGCTAATGGTACTCAAACTTTGGCATGATCACAATAAATACTTCGTCTTAGTTGAGACAAGTCTCAGTACTCCCAACTTAACGTTTAACGAACATAGTTAAAAGGCATTCGTGTTATAAATTAATAGGTCAAAAAAAAGTTGATAAGGTAGTGATTTACTCTCCCAAGATTCGTCCTTGGTCCCTATTAGTACCCAATACAGGGGCACGGACCTTACCTTATCAGGTGGAGGATTGCGCTGTAAACGCTGGCTAGTACAGGATAATAGATTTCACCGACGATTACCTCAGTAGATTTCCTCATAAAGATTTCCTTCTAGGTCGAGTAAATTGGTGTCTTCAGTGTAAAGCCACATGAGTTTTAAAATAAACCATTGATACGGGCCCAGGACTAATTAACCCATGACAGGAGGAGGAGGAAGAATAGCAATGTCGGAAAAGGGAAGATCTTCCGACCAGACGGGTGTTATGTCTGGCGGGGCCTGCCACTGCCCCGACGGTTGATTTAAGGACGTTGTATATACGTTAGATCGCTTTCAAACTTCATTAACGTGATTCACACTTCTGATGTCGTCATTTAAAACTGCGCCATCTGTTAAGATTGCATGGTATCATTTTAGTAAAGTAGGTCGCCACAAATATTTCTTGTTATTTTTTTAATCCGCGATGAAACCTTACAATTTAACTGCTTTTGTAAAATGTACTAATATTAAGAGCATAGATTTGAATCGTTGAACAAGGGTTACCGAATAAAAAATACCTAGGAAATATTTTGGCTGAAAATACATGGTGTTGGTTTGATAACATTATAAGACGCGCAAACAGTGACTGAATGTTTAATAAGCACCATAAAGTGCTTAATGATTTCTTACAAAACTTATAGTGAAAGAAAAGTTTATCAGCGATTTGAGTTGTAATAATTAATGTTTCTCGGACATTTCTAATGCGGAAACATTTCAACATACGTTTTTTTTTATAAACATGGCAGATTTGTATTTGTATTTTGATTCATTGAAACTATGTTTGTGTCTATTTTCGTTCTCATTTTAGTCCAAATTTTGTTCATGTTAAGACGTCAAGATACAAGTCTTTGCACTCAGTTTGGGGACTTTAAAAATCTCCAGCCATTTGAAATCTTCGTACAACTTAGACCTATGTAGAATTAAGTTAAATTGTAACTTTTTGTACTAATAAAATTATTATTATTAATGCGTCGAGCGAAAAGGTACTCAACCAGTAACTGATGATAAAAAGCCTTATGACGATTATAATACTATATTATTAATATCATTTTGTCACTAATATTTGACATTAAGAAATTCAATTTTGAATTTCAATTGAATTTAGATTACTCGTTTAGAAAAGCAAAAATATTTGAAATGAGGATACATTTTTGTTTGCATTTATTACGAGTACTTTCTATCACACATATTAATTATTTATCTACTATACTCTATTCAAAAATAATATAGTATATAAAATAGCCTGAGTGGTAAACATGATATTAAATAAATATCTGTATTTACTAAGGGTAAATGATGGAATAAAAATATTATTTTACATATTATAGTATGAGTTACAATAAGGTATAGTAGTACCACAATTATAAGTTACATCGGCATAGTTGGTCAGAGTAGACAGGTGCTACAAATACCCATTCAAACTAATTGTAAACATCAATTCAATAAAACTTTGTTAAATAAAGTTTTAAATGTAATAAAAGATAAACTCTTATTATCTCTCTCGTAACATACAGACGCCACAATGGAGCACGCGCGTTCAACCAACGACCGAAGAATATTTTAATTGTGCGAACGCATTGCATTGTGGATACATCGTTGTAACTTATTGTTGTGATACTAAAAAATAAAAAAATAAAAATTAGGCCATTTAAAATTAAACTCTCAGAATTCATTGTGATCGTCATTGGCCATACAAAAAACATAATAGAAGTCCACCAGTCTATACTAAACATAGCATTTTCAAAAAAAAGAACCAAAACTGGCCGTAACCCCCACATTTGACGGGCATCTTGGAAATAACAGCAAGTGTTGATTGATTCGTAGGATAATGCTGTTGTCCCTTATTCCGGTGCACCTCTCAGCTGGTTCATTTAGCATCCACGGAAGATGGAGTGTCGCTGTTACTATGTTAGTACCAGAGAGCAAAAGTACCACCATTAGTGACGCACATATTTTTACAAGTATGCCGCTCATGTTAGCTTGGTTATCTATAATATGAACAGGATTCATAGCGCACCAAGCGTAGGCCGCTGTGGAATCGTGCTCTTAGAAGTCTCCTTGAAAAATAATTTAATAAAATGATAAGCCTTATATATCTTCTCTTTTCTATAGTAAAAATCCGAAATAAGTAGATTTTAAGTTAAGCAATCTAGATAAAAATGAATAAGATATAGAAAAAAATAATAAAAATTCTTGATTATAAAATAGTCACGTGCTTATCTCTCAATATGTCAATATGTCGCTCAATATGTCAATTTGGTAATTAATATTCCAAACGAGTTTACGAATAAAAAGAATCAGTATGGTGCAAACACCCTTCAGCGAGAACTTATTCGTACTATAAGTATATTTAAGATTTAAGGTACACATACTAAAATATTTTTCCATTACACAATCTACACGTTACAGTATTTGTATTATCAATATTGAAGCATTACTTTATTTAGAGCGATCCGTGACCTGATTACGCAATGTGCAAGAAGCGAGTGATCGCAAGTAATTCGTGCAATCGGTATTGTGATGACACAGCACTTTATGCGCTTTAACATGAATCTAACAAACGATTGTAGAAAGGAAAAGATTTATAAAATTTCTACAAATAATTAAGTGTTCATTATACAGCTTGTTGTGTGGCACCGACATAATAATTACGTCACCCCAAGCGTTCCGTGGATGCTATGAGAACTATCTAAGGAATGTACCAGGAGCAAGCTAAAGAATTACCAGTAGCGTTACTGTGTTCTTGAATCAAAATCTACTGTGAATATTAAGACGCCTGCTATGCGTGCAGATTATGATAAATCCTCCCATTTTAAAGAGGATGCTGATGATATACAGTTGGCGCTAGCGGCCAAGAAGAACAATTTTAACACTCGCATCAAGTATATAGGTTTATATGACAATGCACACACGCGATAGCAAGGTGACTTTTTGTTGATGAGACTAGAGATGATCAGTAAGCAATTGTTGCCTGTTTTATTACTAGGTTTGATGCAAATTGTTAACCATGCGGAAGAAAAGTTACCTTCCAGTCGGTAGTTGGTTGAAAAATATTTATGTTACATTACTGTCGCTCCCTCAGTCTCGTCATCTAAATCTCGGTGAAGAGGGAGAGAAAAAAAGAATTGCTCGTATGTGTCAGCTTTAAAACTGACAATTATGTTTTAAGGCTTGATTAATCAGCCACTGCTCAATTCTTGCAAGTTACATAATCAGTAATTTAAAGCTGACAATTAAGCTTTAAAGCTTGATTAATCAACCACTGCTCAATTCTTGCAAGTTACATAATCAGTAAATTAAAGCTGACAATTAAGCTTTAAAGCTTGATTAATCAACCACTGTTCAATTCTTGCAAGTTACGTAATCAGACTACGGTACATACCACATCAATTTCTGCACAGTCATCGATGTGGTCTGAACATCTTATAATTATTTGAAATCACTACTTATACTACCTATTTATATTACTTAACACTTTAAATTTACTAATTAAAGCTATCCCATACAACGTCTCAATTTTGTGCTTAATTCAACATGAAAGCGAGTGTGGTGCCGACGATAAACTATATTTTTTTTACTGTAGGAATGTTGAGATGTGTGGCTCTAAATACTACATTGTGCTAAGACGAGACTAAATATATTTTAAGAATAGGTTTGTAGGAAATGTGGTTATTTGGTATAAAATAATTTGTTTTGTTATGTCACTTCATGTAAATACGACTGATCTCTTTCCATAAATGTTCCCAGTGGTACACGCTCAAGGATAGTAATTGACAATCGCGTAGATATAAATATTTACCGCTAACTTTTATTCGGTACAAAACATGTTTTAAAAGTATAAAAAATTGTTACTAAGTTCATAAGACAATTTTCACTTAAAGCATTATTAAGCTACAAATTACTTTCTGTTCTTGAATATCCGTGCTGTTTTGAATATATTCATATGACCGTCGAAATTAGTCTAAAGATATGAATATCTTTAGATTAATAAAATATTAGTAATAATAATATTGGTTTTAAACAGTGGATTGTTTAATATAAGGTTAACGTCATCTGTTCTAAATGTAATTAATTATTGATATTCCCACACAAATATTAATCGAAATAAAACAAGTTTTGTGGATTTAATCTCAGTCTATTATTACATTAAGATATTATAAGCTCTTTCTAAATATTTTATGCCGAAAGGTTTAGTTTCAATGTAGGTAGAGATAACGGGTTAATTTGATAGTTAAGTAACTCAACATTTTATCGTACGTATTTCGTCATGTACTCTCGCATCGACGAATTGAAATTTTTTCGCTGCGAGTTAAAAAAATTGGGCTCGTGTGCCTATTCAAACTCTAGCTATAATAATACAATAACGCTTGTGAAATCTAAAATAATATGGAGAAATACACACGACATTCTAATTACCACATACTGTTTTAATAACTATTGTGGAAAAATAATTACCATGGGCTAGGTAAATGTGCAGTCCAATGCGGGCAGATCCACAGGTAAAACTATTGTATAGTAAAACCTACTGTAAAAACTAACGTCGTATTTATAGAATTAAAAAAAATTATAGAAAAAAAAAATCATTCCAATTTATTATCTGTGGAAACCCTTTTTGTATCTACGGAATTTTGCACTTTTTTAATTCATCATCTATCATTATAAAAAATGTATTTTCCATGATTATAAATATTAAGATATAATTAAAAGAAACACATTGATCTGCCAACGTATCACAGTAATAAGCAAATGCCTAGTTTATAAGTAAACCGAGATGAAATCCGCGAAATCAGTTTTATTTCAATTTAATATATAATATGTTTGTCTTATTAAATTGTGGGTAGGTGCGCAATTCAACAAAAAAGCACGATCAAAACATTGTGTAGACAAAGAGTGCAGCGGAATATAGAACTTATTACTACATGCTTTTAGAATGATTACAACTTATTGATATGTATATGTATATATTTGTATTAAATATCACGGTATATGTTCTCGCGTTTTTGACTCATAACTAAGGTACACATACAACTCTACATAGCAATTTGAATACCCAATCATACATAATGAGTGACTTCATACAAAATATACTCTCATCTGTTTGAAGTCATCTAAGAATTCGGAGTTCATAAGATTATCAAGTGGTAGGTAACAAATATAAATATAATAGTAGTAGATAAATATATCTTTAAAAATTCATCTCACAGTATACACCCGAATTTATTTCTATTATTAAATATTATTATTATAAAATAGTAAAACTTTGCTACAATAAAGATATGTATCTGTTGCTATTAAAGCAGAGGCACACTATGATATGTATAGTGATAATCCTACTGTACGTGAAAGCATCGCCTTAACAATCAAAGCCGACGCATAAATGTTTCGTCTAACTTAACATCTTACGCACACGGTTACATATGCCGATATTACTAATTACATCGAAACACATTCAACTAAACATATAATACCAAACTAGGTACAGGAACATCGTGAACTAAATTAATTAAATATTCAAACATCGAACATAGAGCTGGTTCATGTCAGGTTAGAGGGACAAATTTATCGTACCGATTTTTTTTCGATAGTAGTGGGATCCAATAAATCTATCGCCCATTTGTCGGATGGGTATGTATTCAAAATCTTTCCACGATTTTAGCCGATTAACGATCAAAACTGTCGACTAAACCTGTTTTAACCATTCCTTAGTTTGCTTACAATATGACATACCAGACAAAATTAACTCAACTCACTTCGAGTCCAGTTCGTTATTAAAACGTCTTTTTAATTCACTTTTAAAAACTTCACTTTTAATTTAGAATCACTTCACTTTTCAAATCACAATCCGATGCTAAAGTTTGTTTCTTTACGCAGTCTTCTATGATTTATTTAAATAGACAATCAGTAATTTCGCTCTTACACCCGCTGTTAATGTGAAAAAATGTACATTATAAAAAAAGAATGATGCTTAGACACAAAAAATATATTAAGTTGCATTTTTTATTTACTTAAATATAACTACTTTCCTTTATAGGTTAGCTACCAACTAACATTGTTTCATTAGCAGTGTCTGTAAAGGTTCCTATTGAACTTTGTAGATGACCATCTATCGAATTACATTGTGACGGTTATAGCTAGTGTGGTAAGCAGCACTATGGGAAGAACGGTGCCGGCTACGCTGCTATAAGGGCCAGTCACTGCTCCATCGCAAGGAACGTTTTCCAACTCTGAAACATGACAATTTAAATATCATCATCTGATATAAGTAAGGCATATCACCTGTTGACAGATTATTGAAAGCTTCCTCAATAAAATGCGAAGAATTCGCTGTGACAACAATGTTTGGAGGCAGTTCAAATGTTGGTTGAATCCTACGATGGCGGTGTTCCATTACAGTATATTCCACTGCTGAGTCTCGCAGCACTCGTGAGATGAGATAGATAGATAGATTACTATTTTGCGCGTGTCAAAACAATAGGACTCCAAGCAGTGCGGTACATATACGGCATATACGGTATTTAACTGTCCTTATCATCATTTTCCTTAACTGTCCTTATCATCATTTTTCTTAACTGTCCTTATCATCATTTTCCTTAACTGTAATTATCATCATTTTCCTTAACTGTCCTTATCATCATTTTCCTTAACTGTCCTTATCATCATTTTCCTTAACTGTCCTTATCATCATTTTCCTTAACTGTCCTTATCATCATTTTCCTTAACTGTCTTTATCATCATTTTCCTTAACTGTCCTTATCATCATTTTTCTTAACTGTCCTTATCATCAATTTTTGGGCATGGGCCTCCTCTTTAAAAAGGAGGGATTTGCTATTGGCGAGCGTTTGGAGATCGCTATAGATTTTCATTGAATATCCGAAAAACGCCGCCGCCCACTATCCTAGTACATCCGTTAGGTGGTTCTTACAGCACCCACGGGAAGAAACTCAGTGACGATATTATTATAATATATCGTTGCTACACAGAAATTGTCCTTATACAATGACAAATAGACTTTTATGTTATATTTTGTAATCGATGATGTATCGTTATAATCAACTACAAGTAAATAAACAGACACAATATAGAGATAGAATAAATAATTAAGAAAGAAGAAAAGAAAATATTAGAATTTTATTTAATTTGAAAATTAATTCAAAAAAAAAACAAAGTCAATAAAATAAAAATAAAAACCACAGGAAAATAGTAAAATGACGAAAAATTAATCCATCATCTTGACCGCATTATTTAGTTTTTAGCAAAGCGTTATTTTAAAATGAACTTGCTGTTTAGTTGTTCCGATTAAAATAACATTGGGTATTATAACATTGGGTATTAACTGAAGGCAAATTATTTGCCGTAAACTGTTTATCAAACAGGACATCAACTAACATGGAAATTTGTGCGCTCTATTTAGCAAACAAAATAAATTTGGCAAAGGTGCATCAGAACATTATTAGTTTTAATTAAGTAATAAATATCGAAATAGCACCAAAAACAATAAACAGTAATTAACAGTACTACAATAAAAATATAAATACAGGTATTTTTATGAACATACAATTAAAAAAATAAGTCGGCCATCTTTTATATACAAAAACGAATGGTTAGAAACGATGGATTCCGTCCGAGACACGAAATATTATGCAAATTAGAATTAATGTAATGCAATGACTTCTTATCAACGTGGAATATTTTCAAACCAAATAGACACCATTACCTCATAAATTAAGTAAAGCTCTGAATATCATTTTCTCATTCAAAAAGTTTAGCAATAGGTAAATATTATAAATATAAAAGTAATATTCTTATTTCTATATTTTGTGCTTTCTATCATGGATATATTATTACCAAATACACAGTCACTCACAAATTATTTCGTTTACTTTCGTTTTATGAGCACAAAACAAAATAAATCATGAGCCATTTTATATTTCTTACGACTAAAGTTTTTTTTTCTTTATGGCATCTTGAAAAGTTTTACCATTGCACGATATTAGTTACAAAATTTTACTCAACTTTAGAATGTTTATGTACCAATTTGTATTAATTTTAATTGTACTAAAAATTTAATTTGTACTAAATTTAAATGCAGTTTGAATTTCAAAATTTACGCTTGCTTTTTTCGACAATATAAGTAAATAACTGTGTGTTTTGGTTCATGTAAGTTCAATTGTTCCCAGTTATACTGTCTGATTGCCCACAAACATCTAAGTTCAATATAAGTTTAGATATGATTGTCACACCGTTAAGCTTGTTCAAGAAGTCGTTCCAGAAGGCACAAGCGGAAGCTCGTGGTCCTCGGGGTCCAGCCGGGCCACTGGTACCGTCAGCTGTGTAAGTGTAGTAGTGGGGCGAGGAACGGGAGAAAAGCGGCCACTTCTCATCTGGTTTGTGAGGTTTTCTGGAATAATGGAAAGAACAAATGAAATTTTCATCGAATTTTCATTTTTGTTTTAGGAAAGCTTCTCTAATTAAGTATTACTCCGACATTAGGTTAATGTCGGAGTAATACTTAATTAGAGAAGTCAGTCTACGGTAACATATCACACACTTTTCTTTTAGGCTATATACATGGGTATATCGTCTATCGATAACGACATTTATAAATTTATCGGTATATCGGTATATCATCATCAGATGATGATGATTTAAGTGAAATGCAAGTGTGTGACGCTTGGCAATGTGAGCCTGTATCTTTAGGTATCGTTTGAAAACTACACTTGCAGCTCAGCGGCCTGTCGTCTTTGCCACAGATTATATTTTGTCGCAAAGAGTCTGGCAACTGCCTTTTTTATTTTATTTTCATTGCGATAATTTTTCTATTGATGAAGTGTTAGAGTAGCGAGCCCAAACCAGAAAGCGTGGTGTGGGTCGATCCGCGACGGATGACCCGATTAAGATCGCGGGCAATCGGTGGATACAAGCGATTCATAGCTGTTTAACGTGGCGATAGTTAAGGGCTTTTGTCGAACAGTGGACGTGTGTGGGCTGCTGTGATAATGATGATATTGAACTGGCACCAGCCGCCTGTTAGTGTATGAATACTGAAAGTCACAGAGACAGTAATTATAAGTCAGTGAGTATAAATTAATGTGTGGCGCCGGCATTATTGTAGTGTCATTCCACCACTTCCCGCGGGTGCTGTGAGGACCAGCTGAGGCATCCCTCATCCTGTCCATTATCCTGGTACATCTACCAGGATAATGGACAGGAGCGTTATCTTGTTATTCAGTCAAAATCTACTGTGATCTCCTAGACGCCTGCCAAGTGTGAAAAACAAAATGGCAAATTCATTCTTTTTAAGGAGGATGCCCATGTCCAGCATTAGACTTCCAAGAGCTGATGATAGTGATGGAGCGGGAGCCATTAGAGGTAGACAATAATCGCTTTAGCGTTTGGGCTAACAGGACTAAGACACCGTCCGCCAAGATTAGTCTCCTGCTGAATAATTAGAACCCTCAAAGTCATCATCATCATTATCATATCAGCCCACAGATGTCCACTGCTGGTAATAGGCCTCCTCTAATGATCGCCACATCGAACGACTATGAGCCGCCTGCTTCCACTGATTGCCCGCGACCTTCTCCAGGTCATCGGTCCACCTAGTCGGGGGTCTACCCGCATTA
>WUAW01006604.1:1546-11741 GCA_017165845.1 Thaumetopoea pityocampa | reverse complement strand
TATCGATTATCATGATTTTACATAATTTATTTATGGATTATTTTTAATAAATTGAGCATTCTCGAAAAAAAATCCATATTAAACAACAAATCATCCAAATTAAACACAATGTAAAATTTTAACTTTTTTTCAATTACGTCATTGTTCTATTGGATGAGCGATATGCGCTGCTGTAACAATTAGCGTATCAGTTGACAAATCAATATTTTTGGTTACCGTGGTCGATAATAATTAGGTAAGTAAAGCTTGTGGCATATAAACAAGCGATAGCGTAGCGAAGCTAAAAGAAAATAAGCACTAAGTTTTAACGTTGAATATTAACAGTCGGAGTCAACAGTCGGAATTCGTATCAAGAGTAGGTTAAGCAACACTTATCGCGGCTAGGTTACCCATTAATTGAGAAACTTCTCTCCACGTACCACCATCCTTTTTTTTTTTTTTTTTTTTACGCACAGAAAATGGCTGACCCATACCGTCGCGCAGAGGGCACAGCACGACGGTTATGTGAGGATTGCACCCACTAAAAACTGTGCGGCGTCCGCCTTGGCCCTTGCGCCCGAGCGCGGGAATCACGTCAGCAGTCATCCGCGGACGTACCACCATCCTGTGGAATAAACTCCCAGCGGCGGTTTTACCAAGCGGATATGACTTCGGGTCCTTCAAGAAATGAGCTTATACTTTTCTTAAAGGCCGGCAAGGCACCTGCGATTCCTCTGGTGTTACGGATGTCTATAGGCAACAGTGATCACTCATCATCTGGTGATCGGCTGGCCCGTTCGTCCTCTCTTACATAAAAAAACTCCCCACACGGCTATATCTATCGCAATAATAGCAAATCCTGACTTGAATAGAATAATACTAGAATGGAAAAGAAGAAGTAAGTCATATATTGGAGCCGATGGGGTAAATATTGGAATATTTGCATACGAAATAAAAAAATATAAATAAATTATCGTCATATTAGCCCACAGATAATAATTGCTGGGCATAGGCCTCCTCTAACGAGTCCCACACTAAATAGCTATTAGACGCCTGCATCCACACACTGCTCGTAACCTAAATTACATCACAGCATCCACTCGTGGCTTAACTCACACCGTCCGTGATGCGTTACCTTTCGCATCGCTCTCGCGTGTGGACGATACGCCTTATAGGCCTCACAAAGGTTCAAATTACAAATAATAATGTCGAAATATGAAAGAAATAAGAATACGCATAGATTATATTACATATTTTTGACAATAAAATTATTGTGCGTAAGTAACCTACTTTGGAAATTATCGTCCAATAAGGTAGGTATGCGTTGACGTTATTTTGCAAATATGCATAACATATACATTTATAAAGCTATGATAACCTAGTTGTATGCTCACGCATGTTAAGTCTTCTATTTCGAGTTCGAATCCCACGCACGCATCTTTGACGTTTCGAAATCACGAGCATATTAAGGGTTTAATAGCCAATCATCGCTCGGTTCAAACGGTGAAGGAAAACATCGTGAGGAAATCTGCATGCCTGAGAGATTTTCTCGACGCCGTGTGAAGTTCACCAACCCGCATTGGGCCAGTGTGGTGGGCTGTAGTCTAACCCCTCCCATTGTGGGGGGAGCCAAGGTCCACAGTGGGCCAGTAAATGAATGAATGAATACTTTATTTATAGAATATACATAGGTTCTTACATTAAATTCAGACTCACTATATATGACAAATTCGTAGTGCAAATATTTCAAAATAAGAAAGACACTCTCGTGAAAGAGAGACTACATTTTATTACAAATAATAATAATAAAATGAAATAAATGAAATGATAATGATAATGTTATAATACAATTATAACGAACTATATTTTCACCGTGTCTTCATTGACGTGTATGTTCAATGATAGTTTTAGTATGTTACTTATAATATATGTATATAGTGTATATTTCCCAAATATATCTATACTATAAATATATCTATACTATAAATTGATAAATATCAAATTTTGTAAAGCAATGATAATTAAAAGAAAAATCATCAGGCTTCTGAAACCAAATCCGTCGATGTTTGTTTGTTCGAGCTTCACTCCAAAAATCAGCTGGTAAATATTGGTCAAACTGTTACATTCTTAAAGGGACTATTTCGACTTAAATACTGCGGCATCCATCAAAATTGATCCAGTAAAATTGAAGATACAGCTTGATCTCAGTTTTATATACCGCCGTTAAGGTACATGAGGTCAAGTAAAACTGGTAACTAGGCTTTTTTAAAACAGTATGGATTTATAGTGAACTCATATAAATATTAGCGTTCTTTATCGGTATTCTAAATTTAAAAATTTGAATTGGAATATCTTCTTCTTTTTTCACAGTGGCAATGGGCTGCGAATTCGCGCCATTCCTACCAGTGTCGAGTGTATAGATTTTAGAAATTATATTATATTATATAAGATAACAATAAAATATTTGTGCGTCACATTTTATTGCTTCTTGGGAGTTTTGAAATTAATTCCACGAATACCGCTTTGACCAAGCAAAATTTCCACTGGTCTATTGCCTTAAAAAATACGGTCACTTTGCTATGTTAATCACAGTTTTATTCCAATATTTAAGTATTGTTCACGATTATCACAAAACAACACCAAATTTATATATTAAACATCGCAATAAACTAATATAAAACATTAAATTAAAACTTCAAGTGACGCTTCACTCAGATTGCCGCCAAAAAATCCCTTTGAATAAATGAATAAATGAATGATTATTTCTTTACGTGAATACAGATAAAGAATTTTTAAATTCTCAAAGCTTCTAACATTGTAGTCTGTACCTATATTACACTAACTTTATTTAATTAATGTAGTCTAGACGCCGCATAAATTATCTGCTGCACTGATGTTCAATTTTTTTTTACTCATAATAATAACAAGTTATCAAGTTATCTACGCTTATAAAATACGCGAATAAAACATTGTTGTCTTATACACGCGTCATTTACCAGGCGTAGACTAAAATAATAAGATATACAGGATTATTTTAGTAGAGTACTAGAAAGTCGTTGTAAATCTCTGTGTTAAGCAGCGTGAACCACAGCCTGGTGTTAGATGTTAACCATTCTAAGTTTAGATGAAAATACGAGTACTCCCAATACTAAAAATACTCCTGGTTTCCAAAAGCAAGTAAACCAGTGCATTCCGAGTGGTCTTTGAATAACGGTAGCTGTCATAGGAATTGTAGGGACTACGGTATGACGTCAGATTGCTGTCAATTGTCACCACCCCCTGCAATAATAGTATACCGTAATTTAGGATGCTAAGGTGACAAAAAAAGGGGATGCGTATTTTAGTATAGACGCATAATTAGTAAAACTTTTTTACTACGTTGATCAAATCAACAAGTCGTTTCAAAACGGTCAAGTTCCTAGCACCTTCAATAGACGAAAGTTTATGAAAATATGTGTGAATATGGATGAGGTGAGGGAGGCGTATTAGGATCGCGTAATGTGGCGAGACAATATCTGCCTATGGGATACCGGTGTGAAAGTATGAATGTCCATCCTCAGTCCATATTCGTCCCAACGAAAGGGACACAGACCTCACCTTAGGAGGGGGATTAGGCCGTAGACTACCGTGCTGGCCTAGTGCGGGTTGGTAGACTTCACATACCAATATAAGCATGCAGTATTCCTCACGAAATTTTCCTTCTCCATTGAGCTCATTGAGTCTACATTGTAGACACCAATGTAGTCAACGTATCTGACCGTACATGAATTAGAAATAACTCAAAAGTACGGGACCGGGATAGAACCTACGACCTTTTCGATCGCAAGCCGTGTCTAGCACCACTACACCACCAATGTACTCATGTACAATAAACGTTTAATAAACTCAAATTTAGTGCAAGGATATTTTTTTTTATTATTTTTCTATTCTGGTAGCAACCATCTCCGTCTATATTCTTTATTATCTATAATAGCAAGACGTAATAATTAAACATCCAATAAAAAAGTTGTTGAAAATAATCAGAGCATAAAGATCATAAATAATTTACGGTCTAATCAGTGTTTGTGTGTTTTGTACCATAGAGTAAGTGAATCGTAAACTTGTGGTGTATTTTTATAGTGCATTTTGAATTAATTACGGTGAAAAAAAACAAGTGAAGCCGATTGCAAGATGTTTTTATTGAGATACACATTTAGCAGCGAAACATAAAAATATAAATTTATTTATTTATTTATTGAGTACGTAAAAGAGTTATACATTGCTTATTAATTAAATAACAAACATAAGAAATATTGTCTCATTGCCTCTGGAGGCGAAATGTGGGCTGCGGATAGCCACTTTGCTACATCAAACGATCGTAGCAGGTGCAAGGAAGTGGTCTCTGCCTACCCCAATGCGAAAGAGGCGTGACTGTATGTATGTATGTAGTATGTAATATGGTCTTTGCCTACCCTTATGGGATGTCGGCGTGTATGTATGTAGTATGTACTGTGGTCTCTGCCTACCCTTATGGGATGTCGGCGTGAGTGTATGTATGTATGTAAGAAATATTGAGTGAATGTATAACCCAGGCTAATGCTCGCGGTGTAATTGTAGAAGGACCAAATGAAAGTAAAAAGCGCTCGCGGTGAAGATCGGTGATGAAAAGTCAAAAGATAAACGTAGAAATTATAAAGGATTAAAGCTTATAATTAGCTTGGAATGGTGGTGGCTAATTTTTTAAATTTTGGAAAAGTGTAGAAATATGAGGGCTATAAAAGTGTGTGTGACAATTCATCTACGGAGAGGAGCGCGCTCCCCGGCGTATAATCTAGTACTATTATAAAATTGTTAAATATTAAATTTTCAAAAATCAAAAATATTTAAAAACTAACTACTCAGATCGACCAATTAAGAGCTTCTGAAACCAATTCCGTCGATGTTTGTTTGTTTATTCGGGCTTCAGGCAAAAACCAGCGGGTAGATTTTGATTAAACTATTATAGTCTTACTACTACTATTTCGACTTAAATACTGCGGCATGTTTCATCAAAAACGGTTTAGTAGAAGATACAGCTTGATCCCTGTTTTAGTAGCCGCCGTTAAGGTACGGAGTTCAAGTAAAAGTGGTTCTAAAGCTTTTCATATAAATCTATGATTGTGTCGGGATTTCTCATGTAGCTGAAAACCTAGATTTACGCGGGCGGAGCCACGGGTGAACACTAGTAAATAATATATTATAGAAATGGGCAATTTTTAGAAAGATTCATTTGTCTTGAGATAATTAATTTTACTAAATACTAAATATTCTGTCATAATTGTCATTAATAAGTACCGCTGGTTTAATCTGTTCCAGTTTCAAATATTTTAAAATACTATTCTATCTCATTTTGACTAGATACAAGTGTTAGAGATGTATTATTCATACACGACATACCAAAAACAATTTATCCCCAGTCCATATCGTCCCCACTACAGTGGCACGGACCTCCCCTGATCAGGAGGGGGATTAGGCCGTAGTCTACCGCGCTGGCCTACTGCGGGTTGGTACATGCGGGCATGCAGGTTTCCTCACGAAGTTCTTCACCATTAAGTACATTGGTGTCTACAATGGAGACCGTACATGAATTACAAATAATAACTCAGTGGTACGGGACCGGGATTCGAACCCACGACCCTTCGATCGTAAGCCGTGTCTAAAACCATTACACCACCAATGCACCACCATTTATTATTATTGGGATAAAAAAAAATTATGGTGATTTTTCATGCGAAGGTAGAATTACTGTTTGACAGTTCGTCTTGTAACTATTTCATACACGTCCATATATGCCTAGACGTAATTAAATAATTATCCAAGAAAAAAAAAATGTCGGATGTAGTCTATACCTGCCATCATTATACAGGGCATGGAGCTCCTTACTTCAGGACTTCCCTGATGTCCCCTGATGATGATGAAGCGTGATGGACCTTCGTTTCTCAAGAAACGAAGGTCCATCAAGTTTTTTTAGTTTATTAAGCTATTTCTTTATAAATCTGTAAAGTTCATATGCCGGAATTTAGGTTTCATCACGAAATTGTATTTCTCCGAACAACATATCGTTTGTGAACTTTCAAATGGTCTTATATGATTTTTATTAATTTGCTATTTGGCCTTATATATTAACCTTTTCTTAAAAAATAAAAGATAACTCCCGCATTAGGATTAATTCCTGTGCCGCGGGGACTTTACAAACATTCAAATAACGGAAACACAGAACATCCAAACTTAGAACAACAAATTTCCTTTATTATCGTATTTGTTCCATTCGCCGATCTTCGAAACAAACTTCTGCAGCCTAATTTTAAATATTAACCTATTAACGCCAACGTTGGCCTGTTTCAATTGATTCTTTGCCATCTCTTCTTACTGTTTCCATCTCTTGTAATCTTGATAAATTACAGATAGGACCGTTAGCCAGTTCGCAGACGATATACTGACAATATAGAGCATATGAATTTGAAGAACCATGTTTTTAGCACTCCAGCATTCAAATCTACGGCATCTTGCTTCGATGTCTGGTTTATTATATAAAATGTAATTAACAAAAGTTTTTCTTTTTGTCAATAGCTTTGGCACTGTGCGACTGGTCGAATCTCCAACTCCGCAGAAGAAACTTAGCGCGACGCCACTGTGGCCCGAAACAGCACACGAATAACTTCGCGCGCATCGGAGACGTCGCAACGTTTGAGACAATCGAACTGATGCATACGCTGAGGAACATCACTCAGACCTCACAAAAAATAAACATAAAGCCTATACTGATGACCACAGCGATGAATATGTTCAGCCACTACATGTGCAACATACGTTTTGATCCTGAAACCGATAAAGACTTCAAAAAGATCGTGGACAACTTCGACGATATATTCTGGGAGATAAATCAAGGTTACGCTCTAGACTTTTTACCGTGGCTGAAACCTATTTACAAGAGGCATCTAGACAAACTAACGAACTGGTCTCAGGAAATCCGTACATTCATCCTATCAAGAATAGTTGAGCAGAGAGAGACAAACATCGATCTAGATTCGCCTGAAAAGGACTTCTTAGACGGTCTACTTCGCGTCCTACACGACGATCCGCTAGTTGATAGAAACACTATTATATTCATGCTGGAAGATTTCTTAGGTGGACACTCATCTGTAGGTAATCTTGTTATGCTATGCCTAACAGCTATTGCACGGGATCCAGAAGTGGGGAAAAAGATCAGAGCTGAAATAGATGCGTTGACTAAAGGTAAACGTCTCGTTGGTCTTCAAGACAAGAGTAGCTTACCTTATACTGAAGCTGCATTATTGGAATGCTTAAGATACTCTTCATCACCTATCGTGCCGCATGTTGCTACTGAGAACGTGGTGATTTCAGGATACAGCGTTGAAAAAGACACCGTAGTATTCATAAACAATTACAAATTAAATAATTCTGGAGAATATTGGACGCAACCGGACAAATTCGATCCAACAAGGTTTTTAGAGAAGACAAAGATTCGTGTAAGGAGGAAATCACTTTGTGATTCAGGCATGGAGTCAGACAGTGAAAGGCCGGCGAAGGCCAGGGATGTAGAGAAAGAAGTGTGGTCTGTGAAGAAGAATATACCGCATTTTTTGCCGTTCAGCATTGGTAAGAGAACTTGCATTGGTCAAACGTTGGTAACGACTATGTCATTTGTCATGTTCGCGAACATTGTGCAGGAGTTTGAGATAGGAAGCGTTCGTGAGGAGGATTTAAAGCAGAAGCCAGCATGTGTAGCTTTGCCTAAAGATACTTACAGCCTTTTCTTGATACCGAGGAAACAATGAACACGTGTAAGCTAATTTCTTGATTGCGATGTGTCTGCAATATATTTGCATTTAGTATTATAATAATCTTATTAGGAATATATTTGATTAGGTTATTTATCTAGCGTATATGAAAAATAAAAATCTATGCTGTGATGGCGGTTTATGTGACATGCGTATTTTTCTATTAATTTATTATTTTTTTCAAATCATACTAAGGAGGCCTTTGTTTAGCAGTGGTCTTTCTTAGGCTGATAATATCAGTAAATATGATGTCAGTTCTACTGTAACGAATATTTTCTTTTGGGATATTGTCACACAAAGTTACATCCTAATCGATTTTGCACTTTCTGTATCTTCTGACTAACCTTGCCAGGTAATTGATTCTTTTCATGGATCTTCTACCCATATTTCGATAATAAATCCTAGATCTCCACTTAAGACGTGCTTTCTATCTATAGTCAGACTTGCAGGATATTATGACCTGACCATTTACATTTGTTAAAATTCAACCTTAACATCTCCTAAATCAATAGTTACCTAAATATCTGAGGTGGATCATATTAATCTTTGTTTTGCCTATCTAACAATTATTGTAAGATATTAAAAAAATATTCTAATTTTTTCTTTTTTCTTCGTCTGGCTGTTATAAATGTTTACTGCCAGGTTCATTTTTGTTGACTTTTTTTAAGTGTTCTTCGTATATTTTCCATTCTTTAAAATAAAACATACATCAATCGTGTCGATTTTTAAATTTGAGTTATAGATTTACATATCAAATATGTTATTTTGTATATGTTTCAATTTTATTAATAAAAACTACTTCAGTTAAATAATTTTATATAAATATATTACTAGGAACTTAATTAGTACCTCAGTTATTTATAGTTCAATATTCAACATCATTTTATTTAATTCTGTCATCATCAAATATAATAGGTTTTAATTTGAAAATGTATTTCTCCGCTATTTAAAAAAAAATGTAACGGGCACTTGCACAAGTTTAAAAAGTTAGCATTTTGATGCTTTTTAAATTAGCTTCTTCATAACTGTCAGCCTATTGAATCCGACAAGGGCTCCTTCATTAAATAAAATTATTTTATTTCTTAATTCTATGTCAGATGAGTACATCGAGTCAAATTTGTTTTATAAATAAAAGTCGAAAGTTTTTTGGAATTAGTACGTCAATTTTTATTTTAAATATAAAATATATTTTTCTTAAATATAATATTCAGCTATGTACAAGGTTATAATTATATGCATTAAATATAGTCAATGTCAGAAAAAGAAGACACATTACAACCGAAAAATATAAAATTGCGCAAAATTAATTTAATTCTTAATTTTTTTTGCTAAAAAAGTTCTTTTATTAAAATTTGTGACGTTAACAATGTTCTACGGTTATCTATGGTTATAATAAAAAACAGCTGGTTTTTGTTTATAGTATTGAGGTACGTTGGCTTGCGAACGTTTCGCCATGACAATACCGAGAACAGCTTGCCGAATAAGTAATTTAAAAATCTATCAAAACGAAAAGGGGCACATTTCCATTTCGGATTATAATCTGAAGTGACAATCTTCATTTGGCTATGTTATATTGTGATAGTCTGTTCTCTAAACACACTCAGTCAATTACAGACTCTATATTTTTCTTTTTTTTTCTTCAATTTAATAATAACTTTTAATTATAACTTAATAATAAGAAGAATAACTGCTGAATATAGGCTGCCCCCACGGAATACTGGAATATACGACTCCTGGATCTTGTGGGTCCAACGAAACTTTTGATCCGAATGATTTATACTTTATTATTTTAGTCGTATATTCGTTAATTAATGGTGGCAATATCATTTTTGAGTTAATAATGCAGAAAATTCAAATATTTTGAAAATTACAGCTATTTCAAAATCTCGATTTAGTTACAAAGACTGCAATATAATTACTAAAAAGTTAATTACTAGTTAACTACAATAAAATTTAAAAAAAATTACTCAAAAGTTGCTCAAAACGAGATTGCCACTGTTTTTTATATTTTTTATATGTTTTAAGTTTAGAAAATCTTGGTTATGCTATTATTATATGCATTAGAAAAAAACTACGTTAATATAGTTAAGTATATTATTATTATTGTAGTTAACTATTAATAGATATTTTTCTCGAAACAACGACGACTAGGTTTTGCAACGCGGATATTCGACGTTAGATTAGTAATTAGATGGCATAGTTTATTAGTTTTAGATAGTATTTATATCTATATTTTCGTGATTCTATTTTTAATAATTAGAATTATCCTCACCAATAACCATTTACTCGGAATGAATGCAATATATATTTTTTTCATTCACACATTCATTCAATTCATTCACTCGTCTTACTTAATCTTCACTCTTATTAACATTCACTCACCTTTCTTTCGTATC